>DWQW01004426.1:0-19870 GCA_018249695.1 Heliconius erato demophoon | reverse complement strand
CCCTGGATCGGCACAACGTCACCCTGCTGCGACGTGCGCAGAGGGTGATGGCCATCCGGGCGATACGGGGGTATCGGACCATCTCCGGTGAGGTGGCATGCGTGCTGGCTGGAGTCATGCCGTGGGATCTGGACGCGCTTTCTCTGGCGTCGGTATACTGCCGGCGTCGGGGCCTAGCGTCCAGGGATCCGGCTAGTCAAGCACGCGCCGAGGAGGAGCGGGAAGCCGCTATGGAAGTGTGGGAATCCCGGCTGGCGACTCCATCTGCCGGCCGGTTGACGATCGAGGCTGTTCGTCCAGTGTTCCGCCAGTGGATAGCGCGGCGTCACGGCGTCCTAACCTTCCGCACGACACAGGTGCTCACGGGGCATGGCTGCTTCGGGCGTTACCTGTGTCGGATCGCTGGGAGGGAGCCCGACGCTCGCTGCCACCACTGCGACGACTGCCTCGATGAGACGGCCCAGCACACGTTGGAGGTGTGTTCAGCCTGGGCGTCTCAACGTCGCGCTCTGCGCGACGTCATAGGGGACGATCTCTCCCTGCCGGCCGTGGTCAAGGCCATGGCCGGCAGCGAGACGTCGTGGGATGCGGTCTCCTCCTTCTGCGAGGCAGTGGTGCTCGAGAAGGAGGCGGCGGAGCGGGTGAGGGAGGCTTCGGCCGAACTCGCCATCCGCCGCAAGAGACCGGGTCGCCGGAGGGCGGCACACGATCGCCGCCTTCCGCCCTAACGAGCCAGAGGGCGGTCAGCTTGGGGAAGCTAGCCGCCTACTAACCTGGCCCGAGTAGTCGCGCGCAGGTTGCTCCCGCGCGCTACTCCGAGCAGGCCGTCGAGGGTGCCCACCACCCTTGACTCCGCGACGTGCCTTGCAGGCTCCCGCCGCCGCGTTTCGCGGACGACTAATGTCCCCGCGTCTCGCGGCCAGTGGCGGTCGAGGAGGAGCACCGTGAGGTTTTAGTGGGTATTCGGACGGCCTACCATCTGCCGGTCCGCGAGCCCCACATAACCGCCCGAGTCCCCACTCGGGCTGGTATCCGTAAAGGGATTTCCTCACGAAAAAAAAAAAAGCCTTAGCTGCATTGATGAGACGGCAAACGTCAGCACAGCTGCGCGTTAGGCCGTACACAATGCAATGTTGGTACCGACACTGTTATATTACAGCGAAACGTGGATATTACAGAAGAAGAATGAAAGAAAGATGAAGGCCGTTGAGATACGATCTCTTCGTAGGAGTCAGATTAGCTGATCGAACCCGCAATGAAGAGATACACGGAATGGTAGGTACTAGCGAGGATGTCACGGTGAGGATGAAGAAGAACCTGCTCATGCACGCCCATGCGAACGAATGAGTGATGAAAGAATGGCAAAAAATGATATAACGAATATTTTCTGATTCACTTCAGTATCGTTAAATCGAGGTTTCACTGTAATAACATTTTAATGATTTATAATAATTTTTTTTTAAATATTTTACTTTATTGTTGAAAGTTTATGGTAAACATTTTATCTAATCTTTACATCTCAGATTTACATCTCAGAAAATATATAGGGTACAGTACATGTTTAAATGTTCTCTATTACATGATTTTTTTAAACAATGAAAACGTTAATCTACTTAACGTCATACATAAGTACGTTAAAAAATATTTTTTTGGTACAGAAATCAACGTAATTTTGTGTTTTGTAATAAAAAGCCAACTTGCTGGTATCCAAGGCCGTAAATATATTAAAACACTAAATGTCAACTGCAAAGTGCAAATTGCAATTGGGTATTATTATTGTAGCCAGTAACTGGCCTGCAATTATAAATGTATTAATATATTACTTATTTTACTGTTTACTTTTATTATAATATCAATATTATTTATTTATTGAATTATGCATCCTAGGTTTAAAAATGTCTTTATTAATTGGTCTCTAGGGACAGGAAATATATAAATTTATTTATTAGCGACTATAAGGAAATGGTATATTTTTAGAGACTAATAAATCGACTATATTTTAAAAACGTTGAATAAAAACTAAAATCTAAATTACAGTGACTATATTGTTGATGGGAGTGTTTATGATGTTGTAGAGCATTTTATGCTGTGCATTAGTGTTATTTTAGAAAGTAACGCTGATTTTATACGTTGTGTACGTAAAACAGAAAACATTTTATTTAAATTGGATTGTATTTCACTATCAGATTACAATTTGGGATGTTTTGCTAAACAATTACACTTAGATAAATGTGAAAATTTTAATCTGTCCATCTCTATTAACTCCTTTAGGGAGACTGTCAGTATTAAAATATGTATAACTAATCGCATTTACAGTTGTCACAATAATTGCATATGCACTATATATAAGTCTAATTTAAGCATTATCTACCAATCATAGCGAACAGGCAGGTACAGTTTAAACAAGTATATGCCTTCATTCCTTGCAGTAAAATGGAGAAAATATTTACTAGATATTGCTATTCAATAAAAATTTTAGAAACAGAATCAATACCACATATCTAAAAAAACTTAAAACAAGATCCAAGAATAGTAGACCTATTGCATGAAGATAGAAAACTGTTTATCTTGTTTAAATAGCAATTACAACATTAACATCACAAATTATTTCCACCTTGCATGCTTAACTTACATGATACAAGAATGAAACAAGACTGAATCATGAAAGTTTGCTTATTGTCTCTTCATGAAAGATGCTGTTATGCCTGTGTGATCCACAAGCATAACAGCAACCGCAGTAAACATTTTAGAAAGTGGAATGTGGAAAGGCTCTATATATAAAATATAATTATAATTGTTGTCACCATTGGCAACAAGAAGAAAAGAATTTTTCAAATGGTATAAAACATATGTATGGTTTGAAAGGTTTTAGGATGCACTAATTATCAAGAAATTGTCAAGAAATCCAAGCCATCGTTGCTTTTAGTTTGGGGGCTATCCATTCAAATCTTTTGATGATAAAGTAAATGTAATACTAATTATAGATACTATTTAAAATGATTTATTATCACAAATCAAAAATCTACAAAATTGTAAAAAATACATTTCTACTTGCATGTTGTATTTAAGTACAGAGTAAATTTTCTACTATGAGCTTTGACTGTGATATTTTGAACCTTACACCTATTAAATATTTTGCATTAGCAACTTGTAATAAAAATAATTAAATATCATAAATATTTTTATTTATTAAATCATCATCCTAGAGTTTAAAGAAATAAAAAATCAAAAGAGCGAGAGGCAAGTTGTAGCGCAGAGGCACAGTGTGACTGCAAAATCAACTGTTTGTGGGTTCTATCCCAATTCGAGGAACTGAAACTCCAGAGCGAAGAACTGAAAATATAATCAGTAGCGTTTACAGTCATTTTATGTCACTGCGCTACGACTGGCCTCTAATAATACTTACTAATAAATTATTTACGTGAAAAATTATTTACCTACATAAAAAAAATTCAATTACACTACATTTGAATCCAAAATTACCGACAAAAATTATTTAAGATATTCTTTGAAGGGTAATACTTTGTTTGATAAATTCATTATCGAATTACAATTATAATTTTAATACGGTATATTTTTTAAATTTAGAATGGGGAAAATTACGTAGCTTAATATAATAATTATTACTTTGAATACTCGATAAACAATAAAATATAATTTGATTTACGATAAAAATCTAAAAACGAGACAAATTAAATTAGTAAAAGTAAAATGATTTAAGAATAATTTAAAAATAATTGCCTAATGTTAAACTTAATATAATTAAGTAAGTACTGAATTTGCCGGTTTATCTCTTATAAAAAGTGAATTTCTTTCTCCACAAAATTTATAACCTGTGTTTAAGTAAATCAATGACCATAAAAACATTTTTTTATATATTGAATTCAGTAAATACTTCTCAAAATTTATTAGCGCACCATACCTATTTCAGGTTCAGAAAAAAAATATGAAAATTATAACATGGCATCCCTATGGCCGCAAATGTCAAAAAGAGAAGCTTGTGATTTGATTAGTTGTTTGTTCTATTATTTTTACTAAACCCTGATTGAATCAGAGCTATTTACTCAATTATTTAACTTAAACGTTTTTATTGTTTATGTGTATCATATTTCATGTTATACAGTGATTGTTTTGTGCCAACTTGTACAATTTTAATGCTCGTTGTTTGGTCGACGATCTGTCATGTACTTATATTGGAGAATTCCTAAATAGACTTTTGATGTGTATAAAAATAACATTGGATTCTCGCGACCAGTCGGGCGGCGGTGCTTAATCCCGCCTTCAGCCCTTCAACGATGGCTCCTAAGATATTATTGCTTATGTCTCTGATAGTACTAGGTAAGTAGCATACCAAACATTTATCTTTCGACCGATTATTCAATTGATACTCTAGACTCACAAATCAGATTATGGAGCATGCAATTTTAATAAGGAGGCTTTATTTAGTTGTCTACCAAATGTAGGTTAACAAAAGTTGTAGAAATAACTTGTTTAAAAATTGCATTATAGTAGTTATACTATAAATGCTTCGAATTTATTTTAAAATCTTTATGTATGCATTTTACTAATATTATTAACTTTACATTGTAAATATATGATTGTTTTAATTTAAAACAAAATCATATATCTTTTGTCTTATATATCAACTCAAACATTTGTATGCTGTTTATATTTATTTTATACACAAATTATATTTTTTTATTTTAATATTATCATTAAAGTTGTGGGGCATATTTTTTCATACAGCTACAATTATAATAATACTTTATTTTTAACAATTTTAAAGTGTTATTCCACACTTGTTGATTGTATTAGTTTTAGTCACTTACTATAATCACTAATAAATTAAACATATTTTCCTGTTAATATGTAAATTAACAAATATTTTGTGCTACATTTTTGATATTAGTGTAATCTTGTAGTTGTTTATTTCAGTACGATAGACTTGATCAAACATGATCAACCCATTATTTTAGAATCTGAATACAATTATTTAAATATTATATTCAATTCTTATTAATATAAGGGCTTTTTAAAAGTTAGAGTTGTTTTGATACATTGAGACAGTTAACATTAAACACAATTGTTGTGAGCTTGATCCGCATGCTTGGCAAATATGTATATATTCCCTGACCAAGTGAAAATACAATTGAAAATACATAAAGAATGCAATTGAGTATCACTACTCAACATGCAATGTCTCGAAAATTTGGCAGAAAGTGGGAAATAAATTGTCTTAGCACTAGTGCCTGCTATAAGTAAGAAAAAATTTAAAAAAATATATATATTACAGCAACATTGAATGTTTTTTACTTTTTTAAATATTGCTGGAGAGACAATCAAAGTTTTTAAATAGTCTTTCAGCATATAATAATATATTTAAGTTAAAAAATCAAAATTATATCATGGTTGTCCCAAATGGGCAATTTGTAGAAGTTATAATAAAAATTTTATCCACTTGATTTTACTTTAAAAATAAAAACAGCTATATGCAGTATCACAAGTAACACAGCAGGTTACTCAGAGGGATCCAAGTGTTAAGACACAATGCATGTTGAGTGACATAACTCAAAGCCATGCTTTACCTCAACACAAGAATAATGAAAGTAATGAAAATATTATTTTAAATAAATATGTTACTTCACCCTGTACACCCCTGTTGTGCCCCTGCCCCATGACTGGCTACTATTTTTCCTCTTCAATTTTCTTACAGCTGTATTTTATTAAGTGCAAAATATAACATTCACTTTTTTTTATGTTTTAGGCTCCCATAAAACAGTATTTGGGGCACCACCAACTGATGAAAATTTACCTCCAAGACCTAAAGAAGGACGTATCGAAACTCGATATTGTGAATTCTTTAACAGTAGTGTTTCTTTATGTGAAGAGTCAGAAAATTCCACATGCCCACCAAGGACAGTTATAAAAGATGCATGCTTGCCAACTGAACCAGATAAAAGCAACCACTGTTTTGTAGTGTGGCACTATGATAATATAACTAATACAGCAACAGTTAAAGTGAAGGGATGTTTCTTAGACACAGTGGCATGTAACGACAGAGTCTCATCATGTAGACAGCATAATGTGAAGCTACCATTACTTCATTGCTGCTGTGAAGGGGACATGTGCAACGAAAATGCAACTTTCCCAGGCTTGGAAGCCGGTACGGCTTCCCCAACAGAATTACCACCTGCACGTATACCAGCGTCGTCTTTACCAACTACCGAAGATGATACTACAGCAGTTATAGCATATACGTTGACACCATTGTTTTTGTTATTTGCTGTACTGGTAGGATGCTATCTTTTATACAGAAAACGTAAAGGAAGCTCGTTTGCTGAACTAGGTAGTGGTGAGACATCATTATCGAGGCCTCCATCTGCTGGAGCGGGCATGGATAGTGAATCGGGAGGTCTTCTTAGCCAAATAACTTTATGTGAAGTGCGAGCTCGTGGCAGATTTGGCGCAGTGTGGCGTGCGAAGTTGGGACAACGTGATGTTGCTGTCAAAGTGTTTCCGTTACAAGATAAACAGTCTTGGTTGGCCGAACAGGAAATATACAGACTGCCGAGAATGGACCATCCTGATATACTGCATTATATCGGCGTTGATAAGAAAGGCGACAATTTGCAAGCGGAGTATTGGCTCATCACGGCTTATCATGAGAAGGTATGTGCTGTGTTGTAATATTTATTATATTTGGGGCGTATTTGGTATGTCGTCATCGCTTTACAAAAGTTATATTTTTATATACTAATATAAAAATTATGTAGAAGAATAGTTAAAATATTTTTCGTTAATATTTATTCTGTGCTTAAATTAAATCTTGATCTCACAGTAATTAATTCAACTTTTTTTTAACTGTCATTACATTGCAATTGATACAAATATTTCTATTTAAATTCAGAGAAAGTCAAGTAAAGGGTAATTCACAGTCACCACAAACGCGTCGATTGTGAGTTCGATCCACACTGGGGGAAAGAATTATTTTATTTTCCCCGCTCTGATACCAAGACAAAGCGCGGTGTTGAAATCGCCACTCAATACACACGATCTCGAAAATTTGTTTTAAGACAGTTCTTAACTCTAGGTTCCCTCTGCCTACCCTGCATTTTTTAAAATAAAAAAACGTATATTTAAAAAGATATACGTATGTATATTATCCTTTAGTTATAATAGTAGAGCTTCTAGTATTTTATAAATAGAAAAAAAATGTCCAAATATAGTAAAGCTATTATAAAATACAGGTGCATATGTGTTAGGCCAATTTTTTTTTTAGGTTAGGCCAATTTGGTTTGATTGCCACATCTAGATCAGCGGGCCAGTTAAATATAACATTTTAATGACTAAAAGTTCATATAGAATGGCTATACTAGATGCTGACAATTTTAGTTTTATAGAATCATTTATAGCTCCCACTGTTTCCTCAAATTGCGGACAAGACACTTTGTCGCTGCACTTCGTCTCAATTGGGACAAGGGAAATCAATCATACACTCTTGCATGTATTAATAATAAACCAAAACTTATTTGAAAATTAAATTTTACTTGAATACTTACTTACTAATGAGACCGTCGGGCGTAAGAGTACAAGCGTGCGAGTGCAAACGCTACGGTTGTTAGTTCGATTCCCACTCGGGGGAATGAAATAGTTAATATTTTTGTTTCCTCGCACACGCAATACACCAAGTATTGCGTAAAGCGGGGAACAGGAGTATCTTAATGGAGAAAGATTTTTTTTCATATCCAGCTTAGTTTGAGATCCCTTGTGAAGCTGATAAAAATATTAATGTTAAATTATTATAAGTATAATATTTAATACTGGAAAAAAGTCTAGCAGAATTAAGACACTGTTTTCCATTTTCCTTTGAATTTTTGAAACATTGCATGTGGAGTGGCGGTGCTCAACGCCGCGCGTTGTCTTTCATAGCGGGGAAATGAAATTATAATCATTGCCTCACGTGGGGTGCGGGATGGAACCGATAACTGTCGCATTTCTAATATACCTGTAAATTAAATGAGATTTAAATAATTATCTTACTAAAATTAATTTCTTCATTTTAGATATTTTTAATTTTCCTTTGAATATTCTATTTTTTATTCATATTTTGTTTGTTTTTGGTAACTTTAGCGAATATTGACATATTTTACAAACAAAATTAAACATTTCAGGGCTCCCTCTGTGACTACCTAAAAAGCCACACTCTGACATGGCCTGAAGCGTGGCGCGTCGCCGCATGCGTGGCCCGTGGCCTGGCCCATTTGCACGAAGAAGATGGCGGCAAGCCAGCTATCGCGCATCGCGACTTCAAATCCAAGAATGTCCTACTAAAGGCGGATTTAAGTGCTTGTATAGCAGATTTCGGTCTAGCCCTAGTATTCGAAGCTGGTCACGGTTGTGGAGATGCACACGGGCAAGTTGGAACACGCCGATATATGGCCCCGGAAGTTTTGGATGGCGCCATAAATTTCACTAAAGACGCGTTTTTGAGAATAGATATGTATGCGTGTGCACTGGTCCTGTGGGAGATATCTTCCAGGTAATATTGATACTTGAACTAGTGATGTGTGTTTTAGCTCGTTCTGTATGGTGCTTTGTTTGTGCTTATTCTTTAAAGTATGAGAACAACATTTCTTTTATTGAACCTATTTTAGGTTATTTATATTATTTTTTAATGCAGTCTCAGACTATGGGGTAAATTGATATAAAAAGCGAGAAAATAAAAATATTAAATAATTTATTTCCGTAGTGGGTGAAAATTGAACCCACAGCCTGGCGTTTACAGTCACATGCGTGTGCCATTGCGCCAGGACGGCCTTAAATTAAAATAAAAAACAATAACAAAAATTATTTTATTCAAGATGCAATGATGGCAACATAGAAGCGACGACTCAATACCGTCTCCCACTCGAGGAGGAAGTGGGTTCACATCCCGGCCTAGAAGAAATGCAAGAGGCGGTCGTGCAAAGGAAATTGAGGCCGAACATACCGCCACAGTGGAGGGATCACTGTGTAAGTTTATATACAATACCATTTTATTTATTTATTTCTTACTTTATAACACTGGATATGCGATTTTAAAGTGTGCATGTCCACCATTCACACACGACTTCGAACCCTTCTATAATTCCCAAAAAAATGCTATAAAAATAATTTATAATTTACGATTGTGTTGGGGATATAAGTCTATTATATTAAAAATAATCAAAATCACAGACTTCGACCTTTTTTTACTTCACCTCCTCATACTCCACTAGAGAAAACCTAACAGAAAGAGGGGCCAAAAAATCGACACTAGCATACCAGGAGTGCATGGCCTCCTAGAATTGCTACAAAGTGATATTCTTTTTGTTGAAGTTGAGTTACCCTTGGATGTATGAAATGACATCTTTACACAAATATGGATTCAACAATTTTTAATAAAGTAAAAATTTTTATGAAATAAATATATTTTTTTTTCTTAATGTATGCAAATATCCGCAGATTACAATTTACAATATTGGATATATATGTTGTATAATCTATTTTTTTTTAAATTTATTGATTAATTTTATTGATTAATTAAATTTATTGATTTCATAAACATTTCTTTGATACACATAATTACGTTGTATCCTAGTATCCAGGGTAGGCAGAGGGAATCTAGTATTGACATTTCACTTCCCACTTTTTTCGAATTCTAGAGACATTGCGTGTTGAGTGGCTGAATTCAACGCCGCTCTCTGTCTCTACATCAGATCGAAGAAATTTAATAATATTTTTTTCATTTCCTTGACTGGGAATCGAATCCTCAACTTGTCGAGTTTACAGTGGCCCATGGTGCTCCTACGATTTTATATAGAGAAACACGAAAATGTGGACCTTGACCAAGATGACATGTTCCAGGGCCTATCGGTACTGTGCGACACCATGGAAGAGTGCTGGGACCACGACGCCGAGGCGCGCCTGTCCGCGTCGTGCGTGCTGGAGCGCATCGAGGCGCAGCGGCCCGCGCCGCCCGCGCCCTCCACGCCCGACACCACGCCGCTGCTGGCCTGCTGACCGCGGGACGACCTGCCGCTCATACTGCTGTGAGTACTCACGGAGTATATATAGACAGGAGTATCATTGAGAAACGTATTATAAACTTTTTTTTATTTGATTTCATGTCTTAGATTTTTTTTTTGGTACGTTTATTTTGATTTTTCTTTTATTATTATTTCAATGATAGAATCTATGGTGTAGAAGAGATACATGTTAATTAAACATAAGACTTTTGTTTTTTATATGCTATTAATGTATGCAATCTCACAGTGAGGTTATTTATGTGATAAAAACGAGTTGGATTTTTAAAGTGCTTGTAATGGCCTAATAGAATAAAGCATATTTTAATTTTGATTGACTATAAAAATTATTAAGACGACAAAAAAAAACTTCAATTCACAAACAATTTGCTCTCTGTAACGCAATTTATGTTATATAAAAATTAACCTGTGTGTCTTCTAAATTGTAGACTGATTTTTTTTTTGTTAGGTTAATATAGGTAAAAAAGTTTTTGTATATTACATGTCATGTCATTAGAGTTAATGACATGACATGTAATATGTACATAGTTAGGTAACAGGTATCCAAGTGCAAACAGTTTTTAGAAGATATATTTTGTCTATATATAATATCTTTTTTGTTTAATTAAATGATATGTTTCATAAATAATAATAGTAAAATTAAATCTTATTTTTTTATTTGAATTTTAAGTATGTAGTTTCATTATTTTGTACTTTAAACATTTATTTTTTTTACTTATGTATCTCGTTAAACATACATAAAAAAGCAATATGTTTGTCAATAATAAACAAAATATAGATTTTTCATATTTTTATTTAAATGTAAATATTTTTTTTAAAATAAGTTATAACTTTTTTTTAATGAAATTTAGTTTAAATTTTGAAATATATCTGCTATATGAATGCACAGGTCGCGTTCCATTGCTGCATAGTACAAATATTATGTCTTTTTGCCATTTATATTTTGTATAAAATAACATCATTTAAATATAATAAAAAGTTATTTACTTTCTCAGATAGTTAAAATTAAGTTTTTTATGACATTATAAATAGACATGACTAATATGTTTTGTAAATACATTTAAATGTGTGTAATTTTTTTTATAAATCCTCCTTTAATAGTAAAAATATCTAATATTTCCGTTACGGTCATCGCATAAGTTGAAAGAAAAGTACAATTAGGTTAGAAAGATGGATTACATTATATATTATTATCATATATTTAAATATGATATGGCCTGTTGGATTGAGTTAGTTGGTGGTGTTTATTGACTGTAAATGTGACGGTTGTGGGTTCGATTCCGACTCGGGGAATTGATTATTTTAGTTTCCTAGCTTTGGTAACAAGATGAATTCCACAACTCAACACGCAATATGCCGAAAATTGGGCAGAAAGTGGGGAATGGAGTGTGTTAACACGTCCCCTCTGTTTTCTCTGCTATACAGGAAAAGGTTTCAGAAAATGGTTGGTGGTCATTAGTTTAATGCCATATTGAGACATTAGTTTTAATATATTAAATGAAACATTTTTTTCTGTACATACATATGTAATTTATTATATATTCATTTTTGGGAGAAAACATGGAATATATCAGCTAGGGAAGTGCAGTTTATAATAGTGGTAAGGATGTGTTAGCAAAAAGGTGCAGGCTCAAATCCCGCCTGTTATAGCATTTTATGTTTTATAACCATAATAACATTAATAATGGACTTTTTTAAGAGTATTTTTGTATATTTTTTAAATTTATTTTTTATATTAAAGTACTATTTCATTTTAAAGATAACTTTATAGATACTAAATTTTCAATAATATACCAGCATCTGTACTTTCTTGTGTTACATATTCATAAAATTAGTCAATTTTTATTATTTTGATTTAGATTAAAAACTTTTTATTTCTTATAATTTGATCTTTGAGTTAATGCCATTAAAGTAAGAAATGTGAGCTTTGGCCACAAATAATAAATATCATAAATGCAGTAATCACAATTGATTACTGTTTGGTCGTTGATACGATTCCCGTGCAATGCCACGGGCTTGTGACCTAAAATAAAATGGAGAATGAACAGGAGAATTGCACTCTCAAATATATCCCTATAGGGATAGATAACGCGTAAATTAACTCTTACAGTCTCACTTAGAGACGTTAATTAGGGTTTAATACATATTAAGTCAGTGAACAAATGACTTAATCTCAATTAAATGCTAAATAGCGGCTCTGCGTTCGACTGAACGACATTTCGTATAAATAGCGATATGTATTATTTTCTAGATGTTAGTCTTATAAAAGTTTGAGTAGATCATTAAAATGAACTCCACTTTTACTATATCTTTATAAAATAGGACTTTTTCCCTATTGTCATATCAAATAATATGACATAAGTTAGCTATAAGTCCAATTATAAGCTTTTCAAACGTAAATTGTTGAATAACTTTTAAACTAATCAATGTGTAATTATAGGATCTGTATTTAATAACTACTTTGGGTTGCCGCTTAAAAAAAATATTTATAATATATAACATATGTCAATTTTTTGCAATCGAAAATATTTAGAAAAAGATTTTTATAAAACTCTGAGCAACTCCAAAAATGTCTTTTATTAATAAAGAAACACGAGAAAAAACTCAGTTGTTTTTAGTTAATATTTTTTACAAGTCACTGAATGAAAAAAAAAAAATTATAAATTTGTAACAATTGTAAATTAAAACACAATTTGATGATGAAGATATTGTATCCATAATTATTTTATATTTAAACAAAAAACATGTTAAAAGAGGCTATACCTGCTCATCTTTTGATTTACTTAAAAAAAAAGAAATAAAAAAATTACGAAATTGATTGAACCACAAATCAAATATTTCTCTGTAATTCAAATTGAAAAAAAAATCTATATTGGTTTATTTTAATTTTAAATGATTGGTGTAAATATTTTGTTATTGTAAAAATCAATACTGTCTCGCCATGCATTATTGCATTTATAATTTTTAGTCATACGAAATAATTTTATTATAGTCACGAACAAAATATATTGTATTTAAACTTTCGTGGCCATACGAGTATATAATGATTATTTTTTTAATTGTAATTTATATAAATTTTATTTTTAAATTTATATTTTTTATTTACTGTTTAGTTTTTAGATGAAAATTTTGTGGGGTATGTGTCCATCCGAAATTAGAGACTAGTAACACAAATGTTATATATTATGCGTCTTGTCTTTTAGATAAGCCCCTTTTTTTTCATTCATTTTTAATAAATTGGCCATTTCAATACTTTAATATCGCTTTATTTTAATTATAAAACAAATTAAATGTTATATGTTAGCTTAACTTTATAAGCTGTCATCGAACATACAATAGTACTACTTGGTAGCATTGTTCTACAATAAGTAAATAACTATATAAAGACAAGGCCTCAACAGCTTCGCACGCGACAAACATAGACAATTAATGAGATATATTGTAATTATTGTGATTTTATATGCATATATTAAATGAATGAGAATGGTCGTGTTGAAGTGGTATAACTTACATTTAGAAATATTTAGAACAAGTGGTGCAAAGTGTTTAAAAACAAATACAAATTTATAAGAAAAATATTCATTGGCACAAGCACTTTACTTTCTATTTAAAAATATTGCTTGAAAACTGTGGAAACTGTGAAATTTTCCATATATTTAATATTCTATATCTAACATACAAATCACAAATGATCTATGCGTGTAAACATTCCTTTTGGAAAGGATTTGAACCAACCACCAGACATATATAAAAACGAATTTAACAATTATATTAATACAAAAATGTTTATATTTAAGTTATGCCACTTTACACTGACTATCTCTGATATCAACAGGAATACGGTTTGTTTTCCTACGCCGAGCATATCACCACACATAGACTAAGTGAGTTGCCAAATGTATATAGTTAGTAGTAAGATAGCGCTAAGATCCTTCTCTAAATGTCAGTTTCGAGTTGTGGACACAAAATTTAATAAATTGTATATTTATCAATAATTTAAATACCTTTTTGTCACTGCTGTGTGGATAAGTTCTTGCTGATTTAACTGACAGTTATTTCTTAAGTGTGGTCTCTTTCGGCTATTTTCAAATTAAAAGTGATTTAAACTCAGAAATATTTGTCAGCAACTTAACAAGAACTTAGCAGACAATAGAAAAATAGGGTCTAAGTCGGAAGTTTTTATATTTTATATTCTAGTACTAAAATTAAAATGGCCTAATATTAACTAAATGTCATGTATAATTTGATGCGATTGTTATTTCTGTTACATTTTTGCTAGTTTTAAAATTTAAATATTCGTGTCGATCCAGTGGTTTGGTGGGGTCGTATAGCAATGTTTGCCATGTGCCTATTTGATATGTAAAGCTTTATTGTATTTTATATTTTTATTGTTACTGTTGAATTTATTGTGTTATTATTATCTATTTGTGTGTGATTCGACACTTCTTTTAAATTGACTTTCGGTAAAACTTATATGCAATAGCGGCCATTTTTTGAAACGAATTTTAAGAAATTTTAAATTTATTTACATAGCTCTTATTGCTTTATTTGTTAAAACAATAGGGAATTAAAGAATTGAATTTTGGTACTAATTTTAAATTTTCAATCTGAAAGAAGTGTTGTATTTTTCACGTGATGTGTCCACAGCCTAGTATAATTATTGTAAGATATTGTAGGAAAAATTTAGACCGTCTAGTTTAGCTACTTTTAGACGTTTTATGGGATTCGTCTGTCTCTGTAGTCGATAATAAGAGCGTCGCGACGTCAACGACGTCGTTCATTTATTTTTTATTTTTAATTAACAAATATAAATGTCTGTTGAAATTTTGATGTACTAAAATATATTTTCTAGACATAATATGAGGTATTTTTATTTTATTTTTTAAATGTGCCTTTTTTTAGCGGATATGCGAGTAGGTACCTATACCTACACGTATATGGTAGGTAAAAGCCTTTACTGTAATATTCAAATGATAGTGATTTCAAAGATAAATAAGTTAATTAAAATTCATACTAGTGACATGCATTGTCCATTGTCCTACATATTCCAGCTGCAGCAAGGTGGTTATCTTTCGATATATTTTGTTTGCCTGACGCTGTTTCCCGCACACAGCGGGGAAGGCAGAGGGAACCTAGTGTTAAGACACTGTTTCCCACTTTCCGCCGAATTCTGGAGGTAAAGTGTGTTGAGCTTTCGCTTCGCTTTGCCTCGATACCAGAGCGAAGAAAATAATATTAAACATTTCATTTCCTCGAGTGGTAATCGAACCCACAACCTGTCGTATATAAAAAACCTGTGAAAAAAAGGTGATAAATAAAAGTAAAAATTCAAAATATGAAAAGTCTGATCGTTTATTTCGTGCAGTCCACTGTACAGGAGAGCGGGTGTATGGCAACGGGGGCGCCCGCCGAGCAACTTCAACATATTACAACACAATTTCTATCTACATAGCTTACAAAAGTCATATTTAAACACTGTCTACATATATTTTAACTCAAATTTATTTTTCTATAATTTTTTTATGGATGAACCAAATACACTTATTATTTAACACAAATTTAGATTTGTTTATTTATTACAAATCAATTAAAAATCCAAACCAAAACAGTTAAATGTTTTCTAATATGAACAGTTTTATACTTTAAAAAAATATATTAACTGTAATGACAGGTAAAACTAGAAAAGCAAATACATTGTAATTTCGTTTTCATATGAAAATATATCAGCTTACAAAAAAGTATTTACACAAAACTCAATAGGATAGGTGCATTTTAAATTAACTCATAGTTACATTTTGTACATTTTATATATTAAACATCAAGAAACAAGACAAATCTTAAAACATATCTTAAGATTTAAGTTAAGATATCTTAAGATTTATCATTAATTTAACAGGTTTCATAGCAAAGTCAAAGCAAGGACAAACTACACAATATATCAGATGTCTTTATAAACATTTACACAACACTATTGTAAAAAATCTATTACACTATTATATTGGTCACCACCAATTTAATATTTTAATTGTCACTTATTTGGAGTTTTATTATCTGTGAAATGTTCTGTTTATATTTATTTTTTTGACTGTTTAATGTGATTTCACTAACACTTTTATGCAATTTTTCTTAGCATTGTCCCTTCAAATAAATAGTTTTTGTATTGGTAAAATAATTTTAAATATAAACATGGTCTTGTAGTATATCTTTGTTCTGTATATATTTTCATTATTAAAGTCCACTCTGTGTCAAAAGTAGTGTAACACAATCCGCTGTACTCAGTTTACTTGTTGATAATTGCATAAACAAATTTAATTGAAATGTTTTGTTTGTATTTAGCTTTATTTTTATAAAAAAAAAAGGATGTCAAACTCCAATCAAAAAAAAATTATACAGAAAACCAAAATTCAACTAAAAAGTTTAATCAATTTCAAAATGTACAATAGTTGTGTTAATTACAAATTCAGTTCTGTTAATTAATTACAAAAAGGCATATCAGAGGCGTCTCGGCGGGCGTGGACGCGGGGGGGCGTTTCGCTACGAGCGTTCATCGTCATTGCGAGTGTTACCACTACCACTGGCACTGGTACTGGCACTGCTAGCACTGGCGCTGGCACTGGCACTAGTGCTGGCACTACTAGCACTGGCACTGGCATTGGCAGTACGTAGACAGTCGCCGTGGGCTTTGTATTCAATTGGTATGGAGGCGGGCAGCTGTAGTATACGGCGTAGGGCGTCTCGCACTCGGCCCGCTGCGTTTATGTCGGACGCCGTTCTGTGCCACACTGCTAGATGGTCCTCCTGGAAATTAGTTAATAAGATGTTATAAAAATTATATTCTTGTGTTCCGCATATAACAGAGATGCTATTAAAACACTCCATACTATATATTCGCGCTCTAATTTGAGACATTGCGAGTTGACTTCGCCACGTTTGGCCAGCCAGAGTGGGGAAATGAATATAATGCATTCTTTCGGATGAGGATTGAACCCACAACGATCGAATTTATAGTAAAACGCTTCTTCATTGCGCCACAATGACTTCTTCTTTCTATTATACTAAAAACTATTGTACTAACAACAGAATTAAGTGAAGCATCCTGAGTGCTATATAAAAAATAATAATTCTCGTCATTCAAAGATTGGGCGGTTTCCAAAGAGGCGCGGGTTCTTATCCTGCAATGTTCCATCTATCTTCCAAAAATCTCCCTACAGAGATAATAATAACATAAGTAAATAAGTTGTAACAAGCCTATAAGAATTTCGACGTAGCTCAATGAGAATGTATGGCTTAGTTGGTCAGAGCGCTTGGACGGTTTCCGAAGTGGCGCGGGTTGAAATTCCGCTACGTTCAATTTTTTATATGTTTTATTAAATAAGTATATTTCTTTACTAAGTGTGGAATAAAAATATTAAAAATATCTTGGTTCCCGTGTTACCTCTGCCTACACTGCTATGTTCAGGATACAGCGTGAAGCTATAAGAATTATATACATATCGTTTATTTTACTGGCTCACCTGAAAACGAACAGAAAGCACAACGCCGCACAGCTCGGGGCCCACCATGAACTGTTCCCCCAGCATCGCCATACATAGATCCTCCCAAGCTCTGCCTGTCTGCGACTTACGCAACCTCACCACCTGGAAATATTTTATAGAAACTTGATTAATTCAGTACCTAATAGTAAGAGAAACACTCAATTACTAACTAATTTAAGACGAGACGTCGTCACGGCGAAATGATAACGTGTTTGACTGTAAAAGCTACTATTAAGGGTTCGATTCCTATTCGTATGAATGATTTTTTTTATCTTGTTGCTGTGGTAACAGAACAAGGCGTGGCGTTAATCTCAGTCATTTTACAAAGCAATAACTCGAAAATTGAGCGGAAAGTGGGAAAAGGAAACTGAATGTCTTAATGCACCTTGCATTATGACATTCAGTTACCTCCCACTCTCTCTCTCTCTCTCTCTGCCTACCCTGTTAGAATGAGCTGGAAATCATAATGGCGCGATGAGTGGGGGTGCGCAGTTAGGTGTTCGACTCCACTCGGGGGTATTATTATATTCAATTTATTTGATTTACCATCTCCGCCAAGACGATATGAATTCAGATGGCAAATATTGAATTATGTATGAATACTATAAAAATGCCGCGATTATTTTTAAATTAAAAAAATGAGTAAATTAATTTGTTATCAGAGTAATTTAGTACTTTCTACATAAAATAATACTATATAATAAATTTTAAAAAAAATCCAAAAAAAATCCAAAATTAACTTCCATTCACTCCGATATTAAAAAAAAAATAAAAAACGAATATTGTAAATATATCAATATTTAATTTGATGGGGTGTAAAGTCATAAATAAAAAATATTTATTCCGGACAGGTGTTACGCCTACAATAGAAAATGCTACTCATAGGTCTGGTACAACTATTTTCTATAAAAAAATCTATACAGAAAACACAGTACAGTAATAGTATACCAACACTAACTAACTAACTAGACTGTAACTAATGTGAATGTAATTGTATAGTTAATATGTAAATTATAGCATTTAAATCTCACTAAGAAATAAACTGCTCATAACGTTGCAAGAGCAAAATTGCAAGTGCGGCGTTGAGTTACACACATAAGTGATTGTCTTCAAAATTTAAATGTACAGAAAATGAAAGAATGTAAAGATAACATATGTTAGAAATAATATTTTATTCAGTAGGAGAAATCGTCGTTCAAAAAAAAAAAATTTTTTTAACTTAAAAAAGATGTTTTACGTAAAAAATATATATATTTTGGTCTTGCTTCCCTTTTGCATATATATATTATACGTCCTATTTTAAATTGCAAGTTCCGCCATTTTTAACAATAACAGTGAGACGTGAAGCGTATCTGCTACTGTACAACTAAAATAGATTCAGCATTTGATTCCTGCTATGTAGTACATATGTATGTAAAGACCTGAGTGGCTCTAAACTAAACTATCTGTTTATTTCAGTTAAGAGTGCTTGAAGATAATTGCTATATAAATATTTATTTGATTTGATCATGCTGTTTTGTCCCCCATATAGCAGAGCAGGCAGAGGGAATGTAGTGATAAGCCACTCAGTTCTCCACTTTCTGTTAAATTTGAGTGTAGTAATTAAGTGATGGAACTCAATGCAGTTTTTCTTTTGATACCAGAGCGAGGAGGAATCGAACCCACAGCAGTTGTGTTTACATTCAGACATTGTACAGCTCCGTCACGACTACCTCAAACATTAGAAACTTTTTTTTAGTACTTTAAATAATAAAATAACATTCTGCCACTAAACACGCAATGCCTATAGAATTTAGAAGGAGAAAAGAAGAGTGTCAAAAGATCTTGAAATTTTTGTGACATATATGCCAGGTAAAAAAATTGTATTTCATGATGTTTTATCTATTCGTCTAGTTATATAAAGATATCAAAGAGCATTGTCACTTTCAAAACAAAAATTAGTATGCAAGTTATATGATGCTATGAAATGATGACATAACTTTTTTTTCATATTGAATTTATTATATTAAGGAATTTTATTAATCTATTAAAAAAATATATAGGTGAAATAATAAATGCCCGACTAGGTACCTAATAAGCAGCCGTCATTTATATTTTTTGTGAATCTGGAACCAAATGTGAACAATAAGTACATCAAAGATATTCAATATATTTTTCACCAGCGTGTCAAGATTGAGGACCCTCGGAAATCCAAATCTATAGTCCAGTGCCAAAGATGCCAACAGTACGGACACTCAAAAAACAATTGTATGAGGCCATATCGTTGTGTCA
>DWQW01004425.1:0-19870 GCA_018249695.1 Heliconius erato demophoon | reverse complement strand
TTCTAATGGCATAATATGAAATTCTTAACACTGTTTCCTCTGAATCTCTAAAAGATTTTGGGTTCTTCACGATCACAACTATAAAGGGTTCTAACCACTAGACACATCACGAGCCAAGGCATTATTTTTTAAATAATATTTTAAAAGGTGTTTGAGATATCAGTTACAAACTGTGGCCTACCTGCGATAGAGGTAGTGTCTTTCTCCATCTTAAAGGACGGCAATGCACCTGTAGCTTCCATCACTTACCATCAGGTGACCCGTACGCTCGTTTTCCTTCTCTTTTTCCATTAAAAAATCACCTTTTGTGCCACATCGGCATTATGGACATATTTACATTGAGCTCAACGCTGGTAAATCATTAATTCCATTGATACCACAATTATTACTATGGACGTATCTATATTTAAAATTATAAAAACCAATAAGAATTCTTGTCTGGGCCCGAGATTAAACTGGGATAACCCTCTATTCTTACGTCATTCCGACGCATTAGGATGCCTGTATATTATTATATTACACCAGTATGGTTAGATGAATTCCACGGATTGGCGAATAAAAAAAGATGGTATTTACCCATTATCTTATTATATCTTAGCTTAATGTGAAAGAAATATTTCAAAGTATGAATCGAAAATTGTCTATCAATTTTCCGATCACTTTGCAAAAAAAAAATAGTTTTTCCAATATTTTTTATGTTAAAAGTGTGAAATAAAATGTTATTCCAAACTTAAGAAAGAAAAATATTTATTTAGAAAACGTATAAAAATTTTAGCGTAGCGGGATTTGAACTATTAGACTATTTCCAAGAGGCGCAGGTTCAAACCCCGCCCCGTTGAAATTTTTATACTTTTTCTATATAAGTATTCTTTCTCTTTTTCTATATAAGCATATGCTTACAGAATGGTATGTATTGTATATATTTTTTTCTTACCTAACCCTTATTTGGCGACAAAGTAAACTTAGTAAAATACAATATATTTACACTTTCTTACAAAAATATAAGACTGACGTTATTGTAAGTATTCTTTAGTGGACCAAATTTGTATTGTCATAAACCTTTCTATTTTTGTAGTACTTGAGACGTGGCTGAATGAGATCTGTGTCAACATCTAGGTTTGGATACATTATTGTTATTTTATGTAAGTGAAGCCTTATTTTTATTTATTTAAAGAAAACGTAAGGGTTGTAGGTTCGATTCTCATGCGGTGGAATGAATTATTTTTATTTCCCTGCTCTGGTACATAAAACGAGATCAAGAGTTACGTCAAATTAAGCTCAAAACTGTAACCTTACTTAACCAAAAAATCAAATCAGCTTCACGCTGTACTTATCCCGCACACAGCAGGGTTTAACTTCTTTTTGTTTTTTGTTACAATAACTAACTCATAATAAACAAAATAAAGGTTAACTCAATGCCGCGCTTAGCCTCGACACCAGCGCGAAGAAATGAAAATATAAATTTAAGTAAATATTTCATCTCTTCGAGTGGGGATAGAACCCACAACCAGTCGGTTTTACAATCACACTTCGTGCCGCTGCGTCACTACTGGCCTCCACATGACATATATAATTCTGTTTATTTTTAAATGAGGCTCGAAAAAAAGGTTAATGAGGAAAAACAGCCTCAAATTATAACCCAAATTACTCCAAGTAACGTATGTTCATTCTCATAAGGTGCCACGCGGTACATAATGTTAGTAAAACAGAATAGACAAAAAAGAAATATTAACAAAAACTCTGTTCTCCATCTGTATGAAATATTAACATAATTTGCGATGATTGCGGCCGCGAGGTGGTCATTAGGCGTCATTAAGTACGAACGGAGCGATGTATGGCCGTAATAACCTAAGGATAAAAGTACATTATATATAAATAAGTATAACAAAAACATAATTCACCTTGGCGTAGTTTTTTAGCTTCACTCTGTATCCCGCATATTGCAAGGTAAACAGAGGGAACCTAGTTTTAAGACGTTTCCCACTTTCGGCCGAATTTTGGAGTAATTGCGTGGTGTGGCATAACTCAACGCTGCTCTTTACCTTGGTATAAGGCAAGAAAGGAAAATATTATTAAATTAACATTTGTTAATTTTGTTCCGCCAAGTTAGAATCAAATCCACGACCATCGCGCTTACAGTGACACGCTTGTGCCATAGCACTACGACTGCTTTAATTTAACGAAATTATCGCTACTAATTTCGATACAAGCAATAGATATCAGTTCAACGCACGCAGAAAAAAACGTATTTACAAAACAAAATATTTATCCTTTAGTTGATATAGAGGCTAGTCGTGGCGCAGTGGCACAAAGTGTAATTGTAAAACCGACTGATTGTGGGTTCGATCCCCACTCGAAGAGATGAAATATTTATAAAATTTATATTTCCATTTCTTCGCTCTGGTGTTGAGGCCAAGCGCGGCATTGAGTTATGCCACTCGACACGCAATGCCTCCAGAATCCGGCAGAAAGTGAGAAACGGAGTGTCTTAACACTAGGTTCCCACTGCCTACCCAGCTGTGTGCGGAATACAGCGTGAAGCTGATTTATTTTCTTAATTAATATAAGAATTATCCTAATATATTATGATTTTATAAATCCTTATAATATTGTTCAATGGCTGTCGCTTATTAAAACCCTCCTTTCAGCCAAAGTATTTAAATATTTATAAAACACACTCAGAGCGTTCGATACTTATAATAAGCTTACGTCAATACCTATTAAGGTCATAATAAAATCCATTTCGGCCCGTACTTAAAATGAGTCTACATTTTTAATTTTTAATTTGCCTACATATATTCTATGTTTTCCAATAAATAGAAAATTAGAGTAATTGGAGTGGAAATAATCTCTTTCTTAATATGTTGTTTAATTACTGTATTTCAAACGTACTAATTGAGTTGTATAGAGAACACAAGAAAGGAGATTGTACGGTAAAAAAGAGATATTGAATGATACACAGAAAGAGAGAGAGAGAAGGGATCTAGTTAAAATACTTACAGGTTTTAAAAAATCATCGATGCGTCTTGTGTAACTTCATTAAAACTACTTTTTTTTATTTAAAGTTATGAAATAAATGGGAGTTACCTTATATTCTTTAATTTTTGTAACAAAATTGTGACGGTGGTCACGGTGGTCTCGACATATATGTAATATGTCGAGACCACCGTGACGCAATCTGAAACCTGAAACGGAGTATCTTAATGATTTATATATATTTTTTCTTTTTTTTATATCCTTACGCAGGAGGAGATATATGGATCCTAGAGTTAACACTTGGCGTTTTCCACTTTACGCCTAATTTTGGAGACACTTTTTGCAGAGCGGCGGAACTGAACGCCGAACTTTATCTTGTTGCCAGAGTGAGGAAATGAAATAATTTATCCCCTCGAGTTTAAACTGAATTCGCAACTGTCGCGGTTACGTCCAACATTGTATCTTTGTGCCATGACAGCTTCTACATGCTCAAATATTGTCCACCCATATTGCTAACTCAGTCAGGTAAAAAGAAAAAAATACTTTTACCAAAAACCGTATACATACTCAAAAACCAGGTAAAAAATCCATTACGCAAAATATTTTTGAAACAGATCAAAACCGTTTCTAATTTAAATTTGTTATTTCAGCGTAACGTCCTTCCAGTCTCCATCAATCATCAGCTTTATAAGAATCATCTTAGATACCTCTTCATTTATTATTAAACGAAATTAAATTGTTCACTGGAAGGGATAAAAGATGTATCAAATAATGCTAACGTGAAAAGCTGTACTTCTTGCTGTCAATAGTAATTTTATTTAATATACATTGTACTTATTTTGAATGGCGTATTGAGAATCCCATCAAAAACATGAAATGGAAGCCAAGCTAAATGTTGTGTCGAGATCTGTGTTCAACTTCACTGTGGATAAAATTTAAGCTGTAAATTTATGTTTACCCTTGCTATAAAATATTAAGTTTCTAGGTCACCTAGTAGTGGGTTAGGTTTTTGATAAGTGAGTGAGCTACAAAAACGCTGGTTTTTAAACTTTAATAGGTATATCAATATGTGTAAAAGTTAAATTGTTCAAATTTTATTTACATCACAGGATGAGGGGTCTTAACAAATGTGCTAATTAGTAAATTATGCATGTAAACTAATTGATTTACGAGTTATGATGGGCTCTAAAGTATCTTGAAGTGGTTCCAACTTTTTGACTTGGCTGGACACGCCGGCGCGTGTCTTGATGATTGTTATAAAGAATACTATTTCCGATTCTTTATGTGACTCTTTATAGACTGGTCTATGGCAATAAATACGATGAGAATAAATGATTTTTATTTTCTTGCTCTAGCAGCGAGAGAAATAGCGGCGTTAAGTTTCAGAAAGTTTTCGTGGATAGTCTGTGTGAGGCCGTCTTGGCCCAGGGGCATAAGGGTGTGACTGTAACACGACGGTTGTGTGTGCGATCCCCACTCGAGGAAATGAAATATTTATTTAAATTTATATTTCCATTTCTTCGCTCTGGTGTCGAGACAAAGCGCGGCGTTGAGTTGCGCTATTTAACACGCAATGTCTCCAAAATTCGGCAAAAAATGAGGAATGGAGTGTCTTAACACTAGGTTCCCTCCAACTACCCTGCTGTGTGTGGGATACAGCGTGAAGCTAATTTGATTTATGTCTGTTAAAAATTAAATCAGCTTCACGCTGTATCTCGCACACAGCAGGGTAGGCAGAAGGAACCTAGTGTTAAGACACTCCGTTCCCCACTTTCTGCCGATTTCTGGAGGCATTGCGTGTTGAGTGGCAGAACTCAACGCCGCGCTCCAACCTCGACACCAGAGCGAAGAAATGGAAATATAAATTTAAGTAAATATTTCATCTCCTCGAGTGGGGATCGAACCCACAACCGTCGTGTTACAGTCACACCCTTATGCCTTATGCTGTGTTCTCGCTTAATGTGGAATAAAGGGAAAAGGTAGAATAAAAAAAACATGGCAAGTGTAATTTCAATTCAAATTACATTCATCTATCTAGTACTACAAATGCACAATGTGAGAACAGTAAGGTTTACTCTACTCAAATGCTCCTTCGTACAAATCGAATATCCGAGCGTCGCAGCTGCTCCACGCGACGCAAACACGCTGGACAAACACTACACGAACGACAACACTATGGTGAATATCCTTAAACTGATATGTTTATTAGCCTTGCTTGTTTAACGAATTTAAATAGTTTTGTTGTCGTTTAGGAATTAAAATTTATCGTGTAATATGTTCTTTTGACTCACGCTGCATCCCGCATAAAGCAGGTAAGGCAGAGGCAACCCCGCGTCAAGACAATCCATTTTCTACTTTCTAAAGAGTTTTTGAGACATTGCGTATTTAGTGGCGGAACATAACACCGTACTTTGTCTTAGTACTGATTGGGAATCAAACTCACTACTGCTGTGCTTATACTGTATCACGATCTTGAAAACTAGACACTGCTTGTCCGTAAAGTCGGTTTACGGACGATAAATTTACGTGATAGCATAGCATCCTATATATTAATCTAAGTTTTATTTTGCTTTATTTTTAAACATTGGTCTTGTGCAAGCTTTTAATAATTTGCGGAGAAATAAATCTTAATTTATTTATTGAAACTTCTAAATTACAAAATTTGCCCGCGCCTTTTTTAGCGAGGACTTCAAATGGAAAACACCGTTTTTTTCTCGTTTCCATAAAATTTTCGAGCTCTCCTATGTCTGTATTTTATGGGTCAGTCACTTCATAAAAAATAATAAGCTAATAGATTACTTATTTAGAAAACGTATAAAAATTTGAAATTTTTATACGTTTTCTAAATAAGTATTTTTCTTTCCTAAGTGTGGAATAACGCTTTAAAATTATAAAAAAGATAATGGATTACCAAATATTATAACTAAATATATTTCACAATTACTTAAAAATCTATTCAATTGCATTATATAACGCCAGTCGTGGCGCAGGGGCACAAAATGTGAATATCTGCTACTGGTTGTGGGTTCGATCCCCATTCGAGGAAAGGAAATATTTATTTAAATTTATATTTACACTTCTTCGCTCTAGTGTCGAGGCCAAGCGCGACGTTGAGTTACGCCACTCGACACGCAATGCCTAAAGAATTCGGTGGAAAGTAGGGAACGGAGTGTCTTAAAAGCATGTTCGCTCTGGCTACAAGCTGTATGCGGTATACAGCTTAATAAAGGTGATTTATTCCATTATACCACTGACAGTTAGGAGATTACCAATATTACCAGATATTACCAGAAAAATCACATTTGTGATTGTAAAAGATTTGAAACCAGGAACGCGACGCCGTGTGCAATGTAACGTCGATTTGCTTCCTCCCGCTCGCAGGTGGCGTCTACCGCCATAATAATGTGGAACGTCTTTGAGAATATTAAACAAAATTTTACCAATATTATATTCGGGAGGAATTTTGAGGATCTGTAGATTTGTACAAACATATGTTATATTTATTTAACCACAGTGCTTAGTTTAGTTTCCACTTGGGAGAGTGATTTAATTTCATTTTCTTGCTCTGGTAACAAGACGATGTGCGGCGTTGAGTGCCGTCACCAAATAGACAATATCTTGTAAATTGAGTGGAAAATGGAATATTAAGATTTTCTTTGCCTACCCTGCTATATGCGTTAAGATTCAGCCTGAAACTAACAACAAATATCAATAAAGTGTGAGTCGGACTCATCCACTGAGGCTTCCGTACCCATTTCAGGATGGTAAGTCAACGGGAAGTACACTGTAGAACCCATAAAAGATGACATACTTAAGGTTGCGGGCATATACACTTATTTTGTATAAAATGAACAAATGTAAGTTTGTAATATTTTTTTTCTATGAAAAACCATAACTTATTACACATACCAATGACAGACGGACAGACGGGTAACAACATCAACCCGGTGTTAAGTGAATAAATAAATCCGAGGTAACTCTGACAGCAGCATAAGTACCTACAGTAGCTATATTACATGAAAATTATTATACTATGTTAGGTCCGACGTAACGTATGCAATAAAAACATATTTTTGAATTTGAACAAATAGCTATAAAATATTAGTACTAATAAAATTTACAAAAACGTTTTTTTGTATAATTTTATTTTTTGTTATATTTTTATTTTGATGCCATTCGTACCGCAGAAGCACAAGCGTGCCACTGTAGACGCGACAAGTTGTGGGTTCGCTTCCCGCTTGTGAAAATGAAATAATAATGTTTCCATTATCCTCGTCCTGATAACGACGCAAAATGCAGCGTTGAGTTCCGTCACTCAACACACAATGCCTCCAGAAATCTGTAACCTTACTTAACCAAAAAATCAAATCAGCTTCACGCTGTACTTATCCCGCACACAGCAGGGTTTAACTTCTTTTTGTTTTTTGTTACAATAACTAACTCATAATAAACAAAATAAAGGTTAACTCAATGCCGCGCTTAGCCTCGACACCAGCGCGAAGAAATGAAAATATAAATTTAAGTAAATATTTCATCTCTTCGAGTGGGGATAGAACCCACAACCAGTCGGTTTTACAATCACACTTCGTGCCGCTGCGTCACTACTGGCCTCCACATGACATATATAATTCTGTTTATTTTTAAATGAGGCTCGAAAAAAAGGTTAATGAGGAAAAACAGCCTCAAATTATAACCCAAATTACTCCAAGTAACGTATGTTCATTCTCATAAGGTGCCACGCGGTACATAATGTTAGTAAAACAGAATAGACAAAAAAGAAATATTAACAAAAACTCTGTTCTCCATCTGTATGAAATATTAACATAATTTGCGATGATTGCGGCCGCGAGGTGGTCATTAGGCGTCATTAAGTACGAACGGAGCGATGTATGGCCGTAATAACCTAAGGATAAAAGTACATTATATATAAATAAGTATAACAAAAACATAATTCACCTTGGCGTAGTTTTTTAGCTTCACTCTGTATCCCGCATATTGCAAGGTAAACAGAGGGAACCTAGTTTTAAGACGTTTCCCACTTTCGGCCGAATTTTGGAGTAATTGCGTGGTGTGGCATAACTCAACGCTGCTCTTTACCTTGGTATAAGGCAAGAAAGGAAAATATTATTAAATTAACATTTGTTAATTTTGTTCCGCCAAGTTAGAATCAAATCCACGACCATCGCGCTTACAGTGACACGCTTGTGCCATAGCACTACGACTGCTTTAATTTAACGAAATTATCGCTACTAATTTCGATACAAGCAATAGATATCAGTTCAACGCACGCAGAAAAAAACGTATTTACAAAACAAAATATTTATCCTTTAGTTGATATAGAGGCTAGTCGTGGCGCAGTGGCACAAAGTGTAATTGTAAAACCGACTGATTGTGGGTTCGATCCCCACTCGAAGAGATGAAATATTTATAAAATTTATATTTCCATTTCTTCGCTCTGGTGTTGAGGCCAAGCGCGGCATTGAGTTATGCCACTCGACACGCAATGCCTCCAGAATCCGGCAGAAAGTGAGAAACGGAGTGTCTTAACACTAGGTTCCCACTGCCTACCCAGCTGTGTGCGGAATACAGCGTGAAGCTGATTTATTTTCTTAATTAATATAAGAATTATCCTAATATATTATGATTTTATAAATCCTTATAATATTGTTCAATGGCTGTCGCTTATTAAAACCCTCCTTTCAGCCAAAGTATTTAAATATTTATAAAACACACTCAGAGCGTTCGATACTTATAATAAGCTTACGTCAATACCTATTAAGGTCATAATAAAATCCATTTCGGCCCGTACTTAAAATGAGTCTACATTTTTAATTTTTAATTTGCCTACATATATTCTATGTTTTCCAATAAATAGAAAATTAGAGTAATTGGAGTGGAAATAATCTCTTTCTTAATATGTTGTTTAATTACTGTATTTCAAACGTACTAATTGAGTTGTATAGAGAACACAAGAAAGGAGATTGTACGGTAAAAAAGAGATATTGAATGATACACAGAAAGAGAGAGAGAGAAGGGATCTAGTTAAAATACTTACAGGTTTTAAAAAATCATCGATGCGTCTTGTGTAACTTCATTAAAACTACTTTTTTTTATTTAAAGTTATGAAATAAATGGGAGTTACCTTATATTCTTTAATTTTTGTAACAAAATTGTGACGGTGGTCACGGTGGTCTCGACATATATGTAATATGTCGAGACCACCGTGACGCAATCTGAAACCTGAAACGGAGTATCTTAATGATTTATATATATTTTTTCTTTTTTTTATATCCTTACGCAGGAGGAGATATATGGATCCTAGAGTTAACACTTGGCGTTTTCCACTTTACGCCTAATTTTGGAGACACTTTTTGCAGAGCGGCGGAACTGAACGCCGAACTTTATCTTGTTGCCAGAGTGAGGAAATGAAATAATTTATCCCCTCGAGTTTAAACTGAATTCGCAACTGTCGCGGTTACGTCCAACATTGTATCTTTGTGCCATGACAGCTTCTACATGCTCAAATATTGTCCACCCATATTGCTAACTCAGTCAGGTAAAAAGAAAAAAATACTTTTACCAAAAACCGTATACATACTCAAAAACCAGGTAAAAAATCCATTACGCAAAATATTTTTGAAACAGATCAAAACCGTTTCTAATTTAAATTTGTTATTTCAGCGTAACGTCCTTCCAGTCTCCATCAATCATCAGCTTTATAAGAATCATCTTAGATACCTCTTCATTTATTATTAAACGAAATTAAATTGTTCACTGGAAGGGATAAAAGATGTATCAAATAATGCTAACGTGAAAAGCTGTACTTCTTGCTGTCAATAGTAATTTTATTTAATATACATTGTACTTATTTTGAATGGCGTATTGAGAATCCCATCAAAAACATGAAATGGAAGCCAAGCTAAATGTTGTGTCGAGATCTGTGTTCAACTTCACTGTGGATAAAATTTAAGCTGTAAATTTATGTTTACCCTTGCTATAAAATATTAAGTTTCTAGGTCACCTAGTAGTGGGTTAGGTTTTTGATAAGTGAGTGAGCTACAAAAACGCTGGTTTTTAAACTTTAATAGGTATATCAATATGTGTAAAAGTTAAATTGTTCAAATTTTATTTACATCACAGGATGAGGGGTCTTAACAAATGTGCTAATTAGTAAATTATGCATGTAAACTAATTGATTTACGAGTTATGATGGGCTCTAAAGTATCTTGAAGTGGTTCCAACTTTTTGACTTGGCTGGACACGCCGGCGCGTGTCTTGATGATTGTTATAAAGAATACTATTTCCGATTCTTTATGTGACTCTTTATAGACTGGTCTATGGCAATAAATACGATGAGAATAAATGATTTTTATTTTCTTGCTCTAGCAGCGAGAGAAATAGCGGCGTTAAGTTTCAGAAAGTTTTCGTGGATAGTCTGTGTGAGGCCGTCTTGGCCCAGGGGCATAAGGGTGTGACTGTAACACGACGGTTGTGTGTGCGATCCCCACTCGAGGAAATGAAATATTTATTTAAATTTATATTTCCATTTCTTCGCTCTGGTGTCGAGACAAAGCGCGGCGTTGAGTTGCGCTATTTAACACGCAATGTCTCCAAAATTCGGCAAAAAATGAGGAATGGAGTGTCTTAACACTAGGTTCCCTCCAACTACCCTGCTGTGTGTGGGATACAGCGTGAAGCTAATTTGATTTATGTCTGTTAAAAATTAAATCAGCTTCACGCTGTATCTCGCACACAGCAGGGTAGGCAGAAGGAACCTAGTGTTAAGACACTCCGTTCCCCACTTTCTGCCGATTTCTGGAGGCATTGCGTGTTGAGTGGCAGAACTCAACGCCGCGCTCCAACCTCGACACCAGAGCGAAGAAATGGAAATATAAATTTAAGTAAATATTTCATCTCCTCGAGTGGGGATCGAACCCACAACCGTCGTGTTACAGTCACACCCTTATGCCTTATGCTGTGTTCTCGCTTAATGTGGAATAAAGGGAAAAGGTAGAATAAAAAAAACATGGCAAGTGTAATTTCAATTCAAATTACATTCATCTATCTAGTACTACAAATGCACAATGTGAGAACAGTAAGGTTTACTCTACTCAAATGCTCCTTCGTACAAATCGAATATCCGAGCGTCGCAGCTGCTCCACGCGACGCAAACACGCTGGACAAACACTACACGAACGACAACACTATGGTGAATATCCTTAAACTGATATGTTTATTAGCCTTGCTTGTTTAACGAATTTAAATAGTTTTGTTGTCGTTTAGGAATTAAAATTTATCGTGTAATATGTTCTTTTGACTCACGCTGCATCCCGCATAAAGCAGGTAAGGCAGAGGCAACCCCGCGTCAAGACAATCCATTTTCTACTTTCTAAAGAGTTTTTGAGACATTGCGTATTTAGTGGCGGAACATAACACCGTACTTTGTCTTAGTACTGATTGGGAATCAAACTCACTACTGCTGTGCTTATACTGTATCACGATCTTGAAAACTAGACACTGCTTGTCCGTAAAGTCGGTTTACGGACGATAAATTTACGTGATAGCATAGCATCCTATATATTAATCTAAGTTTTATTTTGCTTTATTTTTAAACATTGGTCTTGTGCAAGCTTTTAATAATTTGCGGAGAAATAAATCTTAATTTATTTATTGAAACTTCTAAATTACAAAATTTGCCCGCGCCTTTTTTAGCGAGGACTTCAAATGGAAAACACCGTTTTTTTCTCGTTTCCATAAAATTTTCGAGCTCTCCTATGTCTGTATTTTATGGGTCAGTCACTTCATAAAAAATAATAAGCTAATAGATTACTTATTTAGAAAACGTATAAAAATTTGAAATTTTTATACGTTTTCTAAATAAGTATTTTTCTTTCCTAAGTGTGGAATAACGCTTTAAAATTATAAAAAAGATAATGGATTACCAAATATTATAACTAAATATATTTCACAATTACTTAAAAATCTATTCAATTGCATTATATAACGCCAGTCGTGGCGCAGGGGCACAAAATGTGAATATCTGCTACTGGTTGTGGGTTCGATCCCCATTCGAGGAAAGGAAATATTTATTTAAATTTATATTTACACTTCTTCGCTCTAGTGTCGAGGCCAAGCGCGACGTTGAGTTACGCCACTCGACACGCAATGCCTAAAGAATTCGGTGGAAAGTAGGGAACGGAGTGTCTTAAAAGCATGTTCGCTCTGGCTACAAGCTGTATGCGGTATACAGCTTAATAAAGGTGATTTATTCCATTATACCACTGACAGTTAGGAGATTACCAATATTACCAGATATTACCAGAAAAATCACATTTGTGATTGTAAAAGATTTGAAACCAGGAACGCGACGCCGTGTGCAATGTAACGTCGATTTGCTTCCTCCCGCTCGCAGGTGGCGTCTACCGCCATAATAATGTGGAACGTCTTTGAGAATATTAAACAAAATTTTACCAATATTATATTCGGGAGGAATTTTGAGGATCTGTAGATTTGTACAAACATATGTTATATTTATTTAACCACAGTGCTTAGTTTAGTTTCCACTTGGGAGAGTGATTTAATTTCATTTTCTTGCTCTGGTAACAAGACGATGTGCGGCGTTGAGTGCCGTCACCAAATAGACAATATCTTGTAAATTGAGTGGAAAATGGAATATTAAGATTTTCTTTGCCTACCCTGCTATATGCGTTAAGATTCAGCCTGAAACTAACAACAAATATCAATAAAGTGTGAGTCGGACTCATCCACTGAGGCTTCCGTACCCATTTCAGGATGGTAAGTCAACGGGAAGTACACTGTAGAACCCATAAAAGATGACATACTTAAGGTTGCGGGCATATACACTTATTTTGTATAAAATGAACAAATGTAAGTTTGTAATATTTTTTTTCTATGAAAAACCATAACTTATTACACATACCAATGACAGACGGACAGACGGGTAACAACATCAACCCGGTGTTAAGTGAATAAATAAATCCGAGGTAACTCTGACAGCAGCATAAGTACCTACAGTAGCTATATTACATGAAAATTATTATACTATGTTAGGTCCGACGTAACGTATGCAATAAAAACATATTTTTGAATTTGAACAAATAGCTATAAAATATTAGTACTAATAAAATTTACAAAAACGTTTTTTTGTATAATTTTATTTTTTGTTATATTTTTATTTTGATGCCATTCGTACCGCAGAAGCACAAGCGTGCCACTGTAGACGCGACAAGTTGTGGGTTCGCTTCCCGCTTGTGAAAATGAAATAATAATGTTTCCATTATCCTCGTCCTGATAACGACGCAAAATGCAGCGTTGAGTTCCGTCACTCAACACACAATGCCTCCAGAAATCGGCGAAAAATGCGGAAAACGAAGTGTCTTAACACTAATTTCCCTAGTTCCCACTGCCTACCCCTTTATATGCGGGATGAGTAGTAAAACAGACAAAAATATATATCTCATGTTATATTTCCAAACTCGAATTCACTACCCATTAGTCATATTTTGTCAGAAAGCTGCAAAGTTACATATCTTATAACTTACACGTGTTTAGACGCCGTTTGTATGACGCCCGCTGAATGCCGCCGCGTGATATATTACCTAGCGATCACATTTGTCAATGTTAAAGAAGAATATTTATCTTTATGTTTTAAGAATTTAGAAGCTGTTATAGCTTAGTAGTACAATGTAAACATGACGACTGTGGGTTCAATTCCTACTCCGGAAAATAAATTATATTCGTTTTCTCCTCGTCTTTTTAATAAGAGAGAATGCAGCGTTCAGCTCCGTCAATTGACTCACAATTTCGAAAATTCGAGCGGAATGTCGGGATCGATGTCTTAACAGAACGTTCCCGTTGTGTAACCTGCTTTTTGCGGGATACAGCGTGAGGTTAAAACAAAAGTCAATATTTAAAATATGCACTACTTTGGGAGAACGTTCTTTTATTTTCATTTAACAGTTTGAGAGATAAAATATAAACGGCACTCAGAGTTGAATTCTTTGCGGCTTCAACAATGAAAAACAAAGTATTTGTATTTTACTCTTTGTGAAATATTATGATGTTGAAATATATATAAGGACTTCGTGAAGCACTATTAGTAGGAGTGCTTTTTAAAAAATTCGATTTATTTTTCTGTATTTTAAAAATAATTTTAGATAGAGAAAAAAATTGACGGAAATTGTGGAACGAAAATGTTTTAATAGAAAACAGAGTGTTGTAACACTAGGTTCCCATTCCCTTTGCCTACCCAGCTAAGGGCGGGATACAGCGTGAAACTAAAAAAAAAGAAATAACTCTGTATTAATCAATGAGTCTGGTAAAACTTTGATCTATATACATTTATGATTCTCCTCTAATTACTGGGTAAAGTGAGTGAAGGGTGAATAACTAAGTATTTAATATTTCATCTTTCCCTCAGATGGGGGCTCTCGTAGTAATTTACTCGAAGCTCGGCCCTCCAGAGATGTCAAGGAACAGAACAGAATTTTAATCAATTTTAAATTGTAATGCTGATTCATCAAACTGTTGCCACATTTATTATATTTTCACTTTTATTTTTATGGATAAAATATTATTTCCTTTATAATTAAATTTAAATTCACGCCGTATCCCGAATATTCCGAGAAGGGCAGAGGGAAGCTGGGAACCTAGTGTTAAGACACTTTAAAATCAACTTCACGCTGTATCCCGCACACAGCGGGGTAGACAGAGGGAACCTAGTGTTAAGACATTCCGTTCCCCACTTTTATCGGATTCTGGAGGCATTGCATGTTGAGTGGCAGAACTCAACGCCGCGTTTTGCCTCAACACCAGAGCGAAGAAATAAAAATATAAATTTAAGTAAATATTTCATTTCATCGAGTGGGCATCGAATCCACAACCAGTCAGTTTTACAGTCACACTTTGATTCAATCATTCAATTTCGTTCAATTTTAAGTAGCGGCGCTCAACGCCGCGCTTTATCTTGTTACTACAGCCAGAAAATGAAAATAATTCGTCCGAACCCACAACTTAAAAAAATTTAAACGGTTTTTAGTCCGCAGTTATATCCGAACTAAGTTTTCCAATTTGTTAGAAAATCCCAGTTTCATTTAAAAGGGAGTCATGAAAACAGATTTGGAACTAATCGTTACATATCGCAAATTTAGATTTAAAATATTTGAAGCTTCGTCCAATATGTTCTGGTTTATGCAGTTTTGGCTAACACACGTTATTAAATTGTGGTTGTGGCTTAAATTGATATCTGCTATCAATTTTGATCAACATAATTTAATCATTATAAACGCTGATATGCCATATCTTAATAATAATTACACTTTATCCAAAATAAAAATTATATATCTATCAATTTCTTCGAAATTAGTTTTTTTTGTGAGTTCAGTCGTGTCGGGGCACACGTGTTCCGGAGACACGCAATGCCTCCAGAATTCGGCAGACAGTGGGGAACGGAGTGTTTTAACATTAGGTTCCCTCTGCCTACCCTGCTGTGTGCGGGATACAGCGTGAAGCTGATTTATTTATTTTATGTACAATGGTGAAATCCAATTCATATAAATATAATAATTCCTCCGCGTTGGTATCCAACTCGCAACCATCGCACAGGTAAACAGTTGGGCACAACGGCGATGGTCTCTAATTGATGTATGAAAAAATGAAAAAAATTACGTATTAATTGAGCCTGTCCTCATCTCTCTATATCTAAATGGGGTTAGAATGAATAATAGAAGTTCAAATCGATACAGTCCCATATTGGTGGCACTTTGTGCCGCGGTATTGTGAATTATTTAAAGCTTGCCATACTAAGGCATCGCTTACACTGTTTCCAAATAACAAAAACCACCATTTTAAAAATGACAATTAAAGTTTGAAAGACAATACATATTTTATTAGTTTTAACAATATTTTTTTAGTTTCTAAATCCTGCACATAGCAGGGTAGGTAGGGGGAACCTGGGAGCCTAGTGTTAAGACACTCCGTTCTCATAAAGACCGATTATTCATCAGAAATCACATAATATACAGGGAGTGAATGTGAGAGTGAAGTATGATATGATGAAAGTTAAAAAAAATGGAACAGTAATATATAACATCTGTATCAATACAGAGATACACAAAAAAACATGAATATTTCTTTAAGTGCAGGTATTTTCAATATATTGATATACAATCACTTTTTGCTTATTCATATGCCTCATGACAAAAACTAGTCTAGTTAATCGAGTTTCTACTGTAAGTACTTACATCAAAACAATCAGCTCTCCCTTTTCCGAGTATTTTTAAACTTCCTATGAGATATTATTAGCACGAGGACCCCCCGGAGGGCATGTATGAAGAGGTTGATAACAGTGGACGAGGTGAAAGAGGTATGTAGAGACTGTAGCGTTTGGCGCTCCGTTCTCCCTGACTACCTCGCTAAGGATAAAGCCTGAAGCTAGTTTAGTTTAGTTTAGTTTTCAACGAGATATCGTGGTATAGTGGAACAGCTTAATACTGAAAACGCAATAGTAGCAGGTTCAGTTACCATTTTATTCAATCACTCTAGTAATAAGACAATGCACATCAATGAATTCTATCACTCAACATGTAATATTTCGAAATTTGATCGAAAAGTGGAAACGGAATGATCTAAAACAAGGTTCCCTCTGCCTACTTTTATTTATATGCAAGATTCCGCGTGAGGCTAAAAAAATATGAGATAATATTTTTATATGTTAAAGGAAACATAGCTTTATGAATGATTCTTTACAAAAATATATTCGAAAAACTGTTTGACAGGTATGAAATATTTCCATTTTTGATGACGTTTGTAATGGAAAAGTCAAATTTTAATTGTTATTGTTATAATATTAGCTCAGGGCTTCCAATTTCTATTCCTGGTTGATTAGATGGCGTTGGGTTACGTCATTTAACGCGAATAACTTCACAATGCGAGGATAATAAAGAATAGTGATAAGTGTCTACATTTTTTCGTATTACCATAGATTTGGGAGGTGTGATTTTCATATGAGTTTCTAAAGGAAACTTCAAAATTATATAGTTCATAGGACATTTAAAAAAAAATTCTAATGTAAAAAAAAATAATCTAAAAAAAAAATATATTTAAACAACTAAATCGTATAAAAGGAAGTATTTGATTAGATCGTTCTAAATAGCCATTTTGAGCTCTAGTAGTGAAGTGAGTGTAAATGTATTTCTAAGCGTCTCTGAAGTCCGTACTTGGAATGCAAGTCCCTGGCACTGCTCCGAGCTTAAGAGGATAAGTTTTTTAGTATTTCTATTCGGTGTAATTTAATGAATTTGTTATTAAAAAAAAACAAATATGAAACCAGAGTAGTATCCTTCACGCTGTATCCCACATGTAGAAGGTCAGAAGGCCCCAGTGTTACGACACTCTGCTACATACCTCCTTCCAAATTCCGAAGGCATTGCATGTTGAGTAGTGGAACTCAACGCCGTTAAATGTAATTATTCCCTCGAAAGACGACTGAATCTATAATCATCGTTAAAGATATCGCTATCGGCCTAGCAATGTATAGAAATAAAAATATTACAACTATTCTATAACATGAAACGGATTTACTTGTCTATATTTGAATATTGCTCGCGATCGCAAGCCGGCCGCCAATCCCGCCAAATCCGGCGCGAATCCCACGTATAAAGCGGGAATTATTAAAAAAATACACAATCCCCGGGATTCGATGAAGCGATCCCGGTAAAATGGACGTTACAAAATACGTTTGGGACGTAAATTCAATATGAGAAATATCATCTTTTATACATGATGGTTGTAAGATCCATCTTCTTTATCAGCACCTACCACCGCGGAGTAGTCAGAGGGTCCTATTGTTAAGACACTCCATTGCTACTTTTCGCCCAATTTTTGATATATTTCTCAATCCCACACTTTGTCTTGTTACCAGAGCTAAGAAATGAAATCAATTACTTCTCCTGAATGACATTCGAATCCACATCTGTCACGTTTGCAATCACACGCGGTGCTGCTACGTCACAATGGCGTCTAATAATCTCACCGGACTATTTGGCCCCTGTATTGAAGAAGCGGCGAGAAAATTACGGATTATTCCCTTCGTTATCTTTTAGTCAAGAATCGTACGGTAATTAAATGTCTGGAACTTGAATTAAATGTAATATAAGCATAATATACATTTATTATAGCAAGATGGAGGCCAGTCGAGGCGCAGGAGAACAAAATATGATTGTAAATGCGACTGGTTGTAGGTTCGTACCCACTCAATGAAATGATATTTATTTAACTTTATATTGCTATATCTTCGCTCTGATTCGGCGTCCGCATCCTTCTGAGCTCTGCCTCTTAACACGCAAATCCTCCAAAATTCGGCGAAAAGTAGGAACGGAGTCTTAACACTAAGTTTCCTCTGCCTACCCTGCCGTGTGCGGAATACAGTGAAGTTGATTTATTTTATAATAAAATTATGTATATGTATACGGTTTTGATTATTATGTCAAATAGGGCATTATAAATATCATACTAATGTATTCACCAGTCCTCTGCTTTTTGTAAATTTTGGAATTCAGAATGGCGAAAAAATATGTTAAATATCGCTGAATTGGTGTGACAATGATGTATAAATTGAAGTTTTCGAAATATTGCAATAGAGGCTATCAAAGTTTGTAAATAGTCTTTGCAACGTTGCATGTATATAGATATTTTATATTTCTACTTATCAGCTTTATATAATTAGTATTAATATAAATAAAAAAATTAAGTCCAAAAACAAATATAATAATTTTTAAATTAATTTGTCTACATCAAGTACACCTGTACCGGATCTGCGTCAGCGAAATATACTACCTGTCACTTTAGAATTTCTAATTTGCTTTATTCGAGATCATCTTTTAATGAAATTCTAATAATAATTTATAAAATGGCAGTATTAAGGATCAAATAATGTGTGATTTGAAAATTAATGAAATTTAAATTTTTTTATAGGCTTTATATAACGCCGCATTTTAACAGAAGTGTCTCAATGGGGACGGAAACACTAAGTTCCCAGGTTTCCATCGCCTAGGGGCTCAACTCGCAATGCCTCCAATGAAGAATCCGGCAGAAAGTAGGGAACGGAGTGTCTTTACACTAGGTTCCCTCTGCCTACTGCGGGATACAGCGTGAAGCTCATTTAATTTGTTTTTTTTTTTTAACCAGAGAGTTATTGTTAAAAGTGACCAGGAACTATTTTAGTCATCCCCACGTGTGCAGAATTAGTCCCAATTTTTATTTGATAAAAAAAAATATCAATAGAAGTTAGCAGATCATCAACTCCGTTTTATTTTTAATCTGCTAGAGAATGCTTTGATAAGTTCATAGACATCGTTTTGACGCGATAGTTAAGAATGGGATATTTAAAATACTTGAAAAAATATTTTCAATGTGAAATTGAAAAACGCTAACGTTATATATCTATCTTTTGTTTTTAATGACGCTGTATCCCGCACACAGCAGGGGAGGCAGAGGGTTCGTAGTGTTAAGATACCCCGTTCCCTTCTTTCTACCGAATTTTAGAGGCATTGCGTGTTAAGTGGCAGAACTCAACGCCGCGCTTTGCCACCAGAGCGAATAAATGGAAATATAAATTTAAGTAAATATTTCTCCTCCTCGAGTGGGGATTGAACCCACAACCAATCTGTTTTACAGTCACACTTTGTGCCCCTGCGCCACGACTCTCATGACTCACGACTCAAATGTTTATCTATCATTGTATATAACTATTGTATACTAGCGGCCCGCCCACGGCTTCGCCCGCTTAAAATACATGATTATTGATTTAAGCAGAATTGATTGACAACTATAATAAAATAAAATAAATAAATAAATCAGCTTCACGCTGTATCCC
>DWQW01004424.1:0-19871 GCA_018249695.1 Heliconius erato demophoon | reverse complement strand
TCAGTAAGGATGTAGCTTTCTAATAGTGAAAGAATTATTGAAATCGGTCCGGTAGTTTTTGTGTGAAAACAATACAAACATACATACAAAAATACAAATCTTTCCTCTTTATAATATTAGTATAGATATAGATTACTTGCACCCGATGTGTATAAGAAGAAAAGAATGGAAGTTTTAAACTCCCGCCATTAGCGTCCCAAAGCAACGATAACGATTTTGTTCGTCAATTTGTTACCGTCGCCCCCAAAATTTGTGACGCGTGGAATGATTTTTCAACATCCACAGCGTGTATTTGTATTAGCAGGAGAAATAAATGGCTGACGAGACCCTCTGGCTCTCCTGCAACTGGGGGCGAGGAGATAAATCTTACCGATTCATTTATTTACTGTACGCTGAAATTGGGATAAACTAGTTTCTATGTAACGCGGTTAGGCTAAATTGAGTTAACTATTTTGAGAGAATTTTTTTGATTGCTTGGAAAAGTTTGGTAGCATAATCATTTTCTTGTCAAAAGCATATTAAAATCTCCCTACAGAGATGCTTACTACATAAATAACTTGTAACAGGCAAATAAAAATTTCGACGTAGCTAGATAAGATTTTTTTTATATTTTTTAACCATATAACCTCAGTCGTTACAAATTAATGTTATTTGGCGAAATGTTTATTGAAAATCTACATTTTTTTTTATTTTTGTATATCTTTTGTGAAATGTATATCTAAATCTTAATGTGTTAAGTAAATGTAATTTTTTATAAGAAAATTCATTTATTTTATATAGCCCAATAAAATGAACTTTATTTATTAATTTTAATATATTTATATGAAAAAGGGGCCAGTCGTGGCGCAGCGGTACGAGGTGTGACTGTAAAACCGACTGGTTGTGGGTTCGATACCCACTCGAGGAGATGAAGTATTTACTTAAATTTATATTTCCATTTCTTCGCTCAGGTGTCGAGGTTAAGCGCGGCGTTGAGTTCTGCCATCCAACACGCAATGCCTCCAGAATTCGGCAGAAAGTGGGGAACGGAGAGTCTTAACACTAGGTTCTCTCTGCCTACCCTGCCGTGTGCGGGATACAGCGTGAAGTTAAAAAAAATTAAAAAAATATTATTGAACAATTCTTACATTACACAAATGAAGTAATCCTAAGAAATTAAGCCCTACACAATTACAATGAAAGTGTTTTAAAAGACTTCAAAAGATATTTACATTGTAAGGAGACCGCAGGAAAAAGAAATACGAACACTAATTTATTTCGAGAAAAACCTGTTGAGAAGTGCGAAAATAATTTACAATTTTACAATCCCATTTTTCACAAAGAAGTTAAGTAGCGTTCAAGTAAATCTCAGAATTGACATTAAATTCAACCAAAAGCTGAGAAAATATTCTGAAGAAGACTATTTACATAAAAGTAATTTTTAAGGAAGTTTATTTATAGCGGTTCAAGTCCTGTTTGTGCGTTTTAAGTTATTTTCTTTGATATTAATAAGCAAGGCTCTAGAAAGCACAATGAATGATAAGTCCGTCGTGACGTAGGAGCAAGCGTGCGACTGTAAGCGCAATAGTTACGGGTTCGATTTCGGGGTATGAAATATTACTTTTTTTTATTTCCTAGCTCTGGTAATGAGATAAGTGTGATGATGAGTTCCGGTACCGCAAAAAATATATAATAATAATAGTTATTTAATGTATAGAATATACTTGAAAATATTTTTAATATAACATTTTACCACAATAATTTACCTGAATTTTTCTTACCTATATTTTTAAGATAATATTTCCGACATATGACAAAGAACGCAGAGAGAATCTTGACGTAAAATATTTCATGTATTTTCCTTTTTCTTTTTGAGATTTTGTGAAGTAAATGGTAACAAAAAATAATCTTTTGTTTACTCGATTGCTTGTTGTGCATATAAAAAAAATTAAAATGCCTCAATTATAAAGCTTGGTCATTCTTATTTTTATATTTAAACTCCCCTCACCCATAGTTGGGTAGCTGCAGTGGGACACTTCGTCGAGCACGGCCGCCGGCGACGCTTTGCCAGGCCGATGCGCACCGAGCGCCGGCTGTCCACTGGTTTTTTTTATTATGTACTATGAAAACGCACGGGCGATATATTTCGATTTTGCGATAATTTTAATATGAAAAGATGGTTGTAATATTTTATAATTATATGTTTGTTATCCGTGGAGTACAAAATGTAAAATCGCATTTCTGGTTCCCCTAGGAATTTCAAGATAAATATAGTCTCTCAGACATATTCTCCAAGGAACCCACATGAACCTTACACATTTCTGCGCGAAATGTTCTGCAGGCCGTCAGTAATAATAATACAAATACAATTACAGTTTACTAATTAAGAATTATATCTAGCATCAGTTACACACATTAGTTAGCACATCCTTCGAATTAAAGCAACGTAAAGATAATGAACATAATATATATTTTTTATTAAGTACTGAACAAAAAAAAACATTCCTTCTTTTAATTTTACAGTAAGGAAGCCCTGTACAAATCTTTCAAGAAGTGCTGACAATAAGAATTCTTAGAACTATGAAAAAAAAGACTGGGATTGAATCCCCACTTTTAAAATGTTGTTAAACAAATTACTGAAGGAAAAAATGTAACTGACGACTTTTACTACTTATACACGACGTCTCGCCACACTTGTTTGGATTCATCATTTTTTTCCACCATCTCAGCCTTTTTCAGGGAAAACAGAATAAAAATATTCAGTTCTACGTTTGAGTGACGCTATCGCGCCTCCTCCGCAGTGTGGCCACGCAGCCCACGATCACTCCCGTGCTTATGCAATGCGGTTTTATTTAAAGCGTTCTGCAAATAGTGTCTAACCAGACGAAGTGAATTTTATTATGAAAAAGAAAATATTTTTTGGTTATATATGAATCGTATTTACGTCAGTTTACATCAGATAATTGTGTTGTACATTTTTTAAATTGTACGAATAAATTCTAATTTTATTATTAAGATAGTTTATAAAAAAAATATGAATGTATTTCCCAAAACATTCCAGTTAATATATAATTTAACTAAAAGTAAAAAAAATAATATCTAGAATTTCTAGGAAACCGTCTATAGACGACATTATGAAATACTTTTTGACGTGGAACATAAATGTCGGTCAGTGAGGCACATCTACGCTGTCCGAGTAACCGACTCATCTTTTATGTTATGTTAGATGCTAAAATACATTTATGAGTTCTATATTATTATTTACTTAGAAACAAAACTGCTTAAACGATACTAATGTCCATTGTAAAATCTTACTATTGTACACGCTGCAAAAAAAAATTATAAAGTATATATCAGATATATAAAAAGTATCGTGGCGTAGTCGTATAAGCGTGCTTCTGTAAACACGACAGGTTCCATTTCCACTCGGGGAAATGAAATATTTAATATTTTCATTACCTCGCTCTAGTAACGAAGCAAAGTTCGACGTTAAGTTCCGACACTCAAAAAGCCTTGACATATCGAAGGAAAATGGGAAATGAAAGTGTCCTAATGGGAACAAAGTTTCTTTACACTAGGTCCCAGGTTCCCTTTGCCTACTCTGCTATGTGCAGGATAGAGTGTAAAGTTGAAAAAACCAAATTGAGTAAACAATGATTTATAAAACAGTTACCAATTAAATATCACATTTAATACTGTTAAAAAAATTCTTTAATAAATTCAAAGTCATAAAGGCTGAAACATTTTATAAAACGTGAACTATTTCATAGAAAATTATTTATTTGTAAAGCTTTTTTGTTTTATCTATGTAGCCGACGCAAAATACCTTGTTCCGGTTTGAAGTTTCAGTCAGCGAAATTTCTAACATGAACAGCGTTCTAAAGGATGTAAATTGCTCGCTCCTATTTAATAAAAAAATGGAGTTTGCCAAAAAATATTTAAAAACAACTGCAAATGCAAAAAGACTTACAATTTCTTTCTCATGCTTTTAATATTTATATTAGAAAATTAACTTTAGACATTTAATTTTTTTTAATTACATTATATTCATATGCATAAAAAACTTGGTTAAGTGCGAGTCAAACTCGCCCACCGAGGCTTCCCTACCAATTTTAGGATTATAGGTCATTTGGAAGTACAATTTATTAAAAAAAAAATATATAAAAGTTGTGTAACTTAATGTTCAAGCGTATGAACTCATTTTATATACAGTTTACTACAAATATAAGGTTGTAATGATTATTTTCTATTAAATAGTTATAAATTTTCTCTTTTCGGATTTTCCCTTTTTTGTATTGTAAGTTCCGTTCCGTTTGTACCTCTTAGGTATTAATTTCTAAGAATCAATTTATTATGTTATCTACTTAGAAATAAAACAATTATTCTAAAAAGAAGCAAAAACAATAGCCAATTCCTAAAAAAGACTAGAGATGTAACGAAATTTCCCACTTCAATATTAGTCCAGTCTGTAGGCGTAGGAGTACGCGGGGAATTGTGTGTCAATTTTCATTTGTGGAAAGAAGCGTGACGTAACAGCCTCGTCAGTGAAACCTTGCGATCCATTTACCCGCTGCGGTCCATCGTGCCGGACTAAAACAAATCTATTTATTATATAGACACCTAAAATAATATACAATATTGAATACCAGCCGAAATTTTGAGTGGCGGAACTCAACGCCACGCTTTGCCTATTTATCAGAGCGAAGAAAATAATATATTTATTTTCCAGATTAGAGATTGAAATGAGACCAGTCGCGGCGCAGGAGTGTAAGCGTGCGACTGAAAACGCAACAGGTTGCGAGTTCAATTCCCACTTGAGGAAATAATCTAATATCTTAAATTTTCATTTTCTCACTGGTAACGAGGCAAAGCGCAGCATTGAGTTCAGCCGCTCAACACGCAAGGCGCCAGAATCCGGCGGAAAATGGATGGCTCTTCGGTTTGTAGATGTTTTTAGGTTTATATATATACGAAACGAAATCTCCTAAAAACAAACAACAAAACAAACAAAACAAAAAACAAAAACAAACTCCACAAACCGAAGAGCCATCTCAAATATTTCAGCATCATAATTCAATGTAGAAGATATACCTAATATTGTTTGAGTACGTTCTAAAAGAAGTGAAATGTTATAATGTAATTACATCTGGAGTCCCCGCGGTCACTCCGGCTACGGTACTACGGTATTAACAATGTAAGCAGGCCTCCTCCCTGCGGCCTTGTTCGCGAGCTGGACTCGTTCCTTACTTGCCAGTATTTTTGCAGGGTAGTATTGAAATTATTCATAAATCTTTCTGAGTTTTGTAGGTTACGCTTGTTTAGGTAAGATTTTAAGGGAAATTATAAATTTTATTACAAATGTTAATCGTATAGTTGAAATTGTTTGAAAAATAGTTCATTAAGGTATTTATAAAATGTTTTTTTTCTGTGGTCGATGCTGTATTGATGCAATTGGGATTGCAATAGGAGTTGATTTGAAATATTTTCCTTTATTCTTAGTGATATAAGACGAAGTGCTACATTAGATAAGAAACTTTATTGATGAAATTAAAAACATGTTATAATTTTTTATATAGATTTATTGAAAAATAAAAAAAAACAAAAGCGCGAAATGACTAAAAAATCGTTAAATTGTTGATGTGTTGTGTTGTTGTACTACAAAAAAAGACAACGGATTAGTAAATATTACACGACTACAGTGTGTACACTATACAGTACTAGTGATTAAATATAAAGCAACGCAAGTAGGTTAATCAAATGGAAAATAGAATACTCTATTTATATTTAACTTCGATAAATAAAGCTTAATGTGCTTGTTTTGATTCGTCGTGCATTTTCAAACGATGACGGACCAGCGCCGACTGAACTACGTCACTACCCTGTCATACAATTTTAAATCTTGCCGTAGAGCTTAGATAGATTATTTTAACTTGGCTATTTTCTCTTTTCTCTCTAAACAATTCCGGTCGGTAAGTTTAAATTTCCTCGTCCGTCATGGAGAGCTGCACGCGCTATGGACCGTGAAGTTATTGTCTCTTCGACTATAGACGAAACCCATCGGTTGCGCTTAGTAGAAGAAAAGTGATACATCGATCGGCTTTGTGGCGTTGTCAGTTTTATACATCACTTTTACGGTACATCATAAAATAAGTTATTCCTATTCAAAGTTTTATTGAAGTTTCAGAAATTGGCATTTACTCCACAAGAGGGCCTGAAATCTGGTTATAAGATGCGAAGAGTTGAAATCTGAATAAGATTTCAACTCTTCGCAACTGTAGCTAAAACTAAAAGAGCTTTATATGTTTGTGTTGTTTTTGTTAAGTTTAGAAAAGTTTTTTATATTTTTATATTGTTATTTCAAACTTAGGAAAGAAAAATAATTTTGTAGAAATTGTTTAAAGTTTTAAAGTAATGGGATTTGAATTTGCACCTATTGGACAATGTCCAAGCACTCTGACCATAAATATTACTTGTATTAATATAGTCATGGAAATAAATATTTATTCATAACTCTTGAAACTTTAATAACATATGCCTGCGTTTAACTTTAACTTTAATAACGTTCAAGGTTGTTGGTTAGATTCGCGGAAATGAAATATATAATATTTTAAATCTTCGCTCTGGTGTCGTGACAAAGTACGGCGTTGTGTTCCGCCAATCTTCACGCAATGTTTGCTGAATTCTGCCTGCTGCTACATGCGCGATACTATTTTTCAGCTGCAGCTGAAAAATAAATAATTTAATTTTGAATCATTTTTCTCTCCCCGCACGTGGATTTCAATAACATAGGTTTACACAATAAGCAGACAAACACGAACTAGCGGATAGAGGAGGCGTCGTCTGCAATATGTCCGGATTAAAAAATAATATCACTGATGTTTGTACCATCGCGGTAAATGTTTACTTTGGACGAATCGCCTCGTATCACATTCGACCAAATCATGTGCCACCTGACCTAGTCATATTTTATTAGTTTCACGTTTTATTTAGGACATAGTAGAGTAGACAGAGTGTTACGACACTTCGTTTTTAAAGATTATTAGCTTGTTAGTTTAGTGCTTAGTGCTTAGAGATTATTGCATAGTGCAAAAAGTTAATGCTTATCGACGCGCTTAGCTAAACATAGACAGGATATGAAAACAATTCATTCACCGAGTAGATATAGAACGCAGAACCATAGCGTTGGCAGTCAAACGCTTTACTACTACACCACCATAGTTAGTTATATAATGTTTCATAATAAGTTAAAATTTTGTTAATTGTAGCAGCCATTAGGTGTATAAAAAGGGGGACCGGCGATGCTCAGTGATGCAACATTATATTTTACACACGTGTACAGTAAAGATACAGGTTCCACTCTTTATGATCATCATCATCTCTCAACTCCCTCTAAATATAATAACTTTAAAAGGCCTGAATTGTTATAAGTTCTTTCATTTTATTATTCAGAGATAGACCTCGCTTAGGTTTATTGTTCACACGCTGTTTATATTCGCAAAACAACGAAAAGTCAGTACATGGTATAATTTTACGACAGCCCATACGAACACGAGCAGGGTTGCGTGACGTCATGAAAATACTTGTAAAATCATTCACAAGAGCGCCTTCAGATCGACACAACACGTCAAATTTTATGACAGCCCTTCACGTCATCTCCTCGAACACGCACAAGTGAACAAATTGCTTGTCAGATTAAAACTTACTACATCTTGTTCTAAGTTTCTATTTTAACTTATTTGTGACTTTGACTACTTGTTTGTAGTTAAATCGTTAATCGTTGGTTATATTATGTTGTTACTCATCCTTTAATACTAAATCTTTGTTAAGTGTTTAAAGCCTACCGAATACATTAAATTTATTACTATTCAACAATTTTGTTTTCAGTTTCTCTACTTCAATGCTCAACTGATAAGAGGATACAGATATTATAGTCGCGGAGACAGTTTGAAGTTTGTTCGTGATAAGTTGTAGTTATGTTTGTGCTATGTAGATATCCATTAATGAAATCCAGAAAATTAAATATTTAATATTTTCTTTTATTTTGCTTTGGTTCGAAGCAAGGCATGGCCTTAAGTTTCGCAACTCTACACGCAATTCTTCCAGAATCTGGCAAAAAGTGTGGGGCAAATTGTCTTAACACTAGGCTTCCTGTGCCTGCCCTGCTACCTATAATTTCTGATTGATTGTGTTAATAAAATGTTCTAATATTATATGAAAATATATAAAATAAGAGACTAGTAAAATTCTCATTTCATATTGTTAAAACAAAAAAGCAGATGTAGTAAGTCATAGAATGGGATAGGAGGGATGATTGGCTCAATGAGGGAGATCTACGTTCAGCAATAAACGATGACAGGCGTAAAAAATCATTTTGAATGACTACTACTTACTTACGTTACTTACTTACTTGCGTATTATTCATTCATACTCATTAATTATTATAAAATACACAATTTCTATGAAAAAATATTTAAATACAAGAATATAATATCTTCCAATTAGATATTGAATAAACCTTTTTAAGCCAAAAGTTATTTAATGTGATTTATTATATAAGTGATTGAAGCGTGAAGTAAGCACTCGTGAGCCGACGGCTGGAGCTCGCCAGGCGTGTGCACAGTGGGACAACACGAGGCTGATACATTGCTGTTTGACGAAATATATGTATAGAGTACGGTCGACGAGTCGTGGCCGCATGGCTGTGAAGATATTTTTACAGAAAATTTCTGAAATTCAGAATTTTCTTGTAATTGGAAAAGATAATTAAGTGCAATGATTTTTATAAAATATGTTAAGATAATATATTTTAAAATATATTTATATAAAATAAATCGAATGGTAGAATGCAGTTATATACCGTCAAACTCGATAATGCAAACATCTATATATCTCTAAGATCTCTATAATCTTGAATCTTGGCCGCTTCAATGCGAGATGCTACACTGCATACCTCAGCGTGTGAGCACGACGCGGGTAATCCCCTCTATTGACCGCACACGGCGGTCGCTACCCGACGGGAGCCGTCCGACTGATCTTAACGCTAACCCGATCATTTAATAGATCCTCGATGAATACTAATAGAGCCCTTGAACAGTAAACCTTTGTGGTAGTAAGCATGGGCAAGGTTAATCAATTGATTTTGTCCGCCACTTAATACGCAATGCCTTAACACTGGGTTCCCTCTGCCTACCCCACTATATACAGCGTGAAGCGTTTTGATTTATTAGATTTTTTTCCTTGTGTATATAGTATATGAGTAAATATATCTCACATGTACTTAGGTACTAATAATATTTTTTGTAGCCTAATTTAAAGCTATAAAGCTGTTATCTCTTAAAATATAAGAATAAATATTCTTACACGTTATCTTACTTATTATTATTCGTAGGCTTCATTAAAGGTAGGTAAAAAAAATATTAGCAGCCTGTCACGAATTTGGTACAGCGATATATATATATTTAAAGTGAGGTTTTATATGGTTTACTTTAATCTTTAAGCCTCTTTATAGTCTTTTTATATAGGTTAGTTTATATATGTATTATATATAAACTGGCCTATATCTGTGTCTTATCTGTGTCATTAAAGTCATAGCCTGAGCAGTCTGTGATATAATGAATAATTAACAATGATTAATAAATTAAATTGAGGCCGGTCGTGGCGCAGCGGCACAAGGTGTGACTGCAAAACCGACTGGTTGTGGGTTCGATCCCCACTCGAGGAGATGAAATATTTACTTAAATTTATATTTCCATTTCTTCGCTCTGGTGTCGAAGGTTAAGCGCGGCGTTGAGTTCTGCCACTCAACACGCAATGCCTCCAGAATTCGGCAGAACGGAGTGTCTTAGCACTAGGTTCCCTCTGCCTACCCTGCTGTGCGGGATATAGCGTGAAGCTAATTTATTTATTTTATTTAATAAATTAAAAATACATTCTCTTAAAAGGCCAGCCGTGGCGCAAGGTCGCAAAGTGTGACTGTAAACGCTGATTGTGGGTTCGATCACCATTCGAAGAAATGAAATATTTATTTAAATTTATATTTTAATTTCTTTGCACTGGTAATAAGGCAAAGCGCGATGTTGAGTTCCACTATTCAACATGAAATGCCTCGAAAAATGGGAATCAGTATGTCGTAACATTGTGTTTCCTTTGCCTTCCCTGCTACATGCAGGATTTATATTCACATCTCGATAGGTTATAACTTTACCGAGTCTCCCCCTATTCGAAACGCAGACTAGAAATCTACAAAAACAAGAAGCGCCCGGCATTTGAATACAAATAAAGCAAAATGTGTTTGGTTATTAATCTAGTGTAAATCATTTATATGAACGAAGACGATGATACACGCAGTTTATCAAAGAGCCCGCGGCTCGCATCGACACGGCGGTCGCGCACTAATTGCCTTGTATTTCATTCCTATGGGAATTGCTACACGAGCAACCATAGTATAGTTTGAACATAAAATTTGGTACACTGTAAACAGTTTTTGCATGGCTTTTATGGTAGAACGGATAACTTATACGTATTTATTTTTGTTTGAATTCACATGGACATACTATTTTTTGAAGCTGTAAATTTTTTATAACTAGTTACGTTTAATATTGACACGTTTGTTGTATTTCTTTTATTTCTTATAAAAAATAATGTAATATATTTTAAGACTGTAAATAAAAATTATATTATTTTAATAATAAACTTCTATGATATTTCGTTTAGTTTTGCGTAAGTATCAAAAATCATCATCGGACGGATGGTAGTTTTCACTTTCGTAATAGGGTCTCGTTTTCCCTTTGAGTTCATGTCTGAACTCGACATATCCGGTTAATTTCAATTACGATTATTTTACAAATTTGTTTTTTAAAATGGTTTCTCTTATAGTAATCTAGTGGCACTAGTCATGAATCACCGGTTAAGGCTCCTCAAAGTTCTTTTAATTAATTGAAATTTTAAACAACAAAGCTTCGAAGCGGCGAACAATTTGAATTAATGTTTTAAGTTGTAAGAAGTGTTTATAACTTCTATTGTTCTGATGTCAAAACATCTTTAGAGGAAAGCCTTTAGAAACATGTTTTTATAAATAAAGAAAATAATTTAAGGCATTCTACGTAGCTAACAATTAGCTACAGTATTGATTTTCACATTCACGTCGTTTAATAGAAGTATAAAGCGGACGGCAAGAAATAAGTTTTTAATACTTTAGAATGATAATAAAATTTAATAAGAGACTAGAATATGATGCAATAAGATCACAACTATCACCACCAACTACAAGTCTCATTTTACATTCAAAAGGAAATATATATTTTTATCAACATTTTTCTTAAAATATAAGAACTCAATAACAGAACTCAAGCTAAGAGCAGGTATTTAACAGCAACACGAATAAGCTAAGCCAAGCCCAACTATAAAATTAAAAAGATAGAGGAGACGCTGCGTTATTTCCTGATCCTTTTTCTCAGCCCCAGTTATATATCTCATTTCCACGGCGCATATCTCTTCGCTGGTGTATCTGCTTTCTGGAGCATTAGTAAATGCATATTGAATTTTATATGAATGTAGATTACATTCTTTTTACTTTTTAGTTATTTTCTCGGAGGTAACGAAGTAGGTTCTTTTAAAGTTTGTACTTGTAGTAGTTTAATTGCAAAACTTCATACAAACCATGTACATACATTTTATCATATAATTTAATGAAAAATAAGTATAAATAAAATTAAAATATATTTTTTTATAAAAATAACATTTTAAGCACTCTCATCTAAGAGTGCTTAAAATGTTATTTTTAGCTTCGCCTGTATCCCGCACATAGTAGAGTAGGCAGAAAGAACCTAGTATTTAAGACACTCCGATACCATTAAGACCTTTCCATTTCCCATTTTCCGCCAAATTCTGAAAGCATTGCGTTGAGTGGCGGAACTCAACCCAATCTTGCCTTGTAACTAGAGCGAAAAAAATAAAATATCAAAGATCCTATAAGACCTTTTTAACTTTTTGAGGAATGTAACCCTAAAAACAAAAAACTTTATAGAAATGTAGCTTAAATTATGTAGATTCCTGCATATTATGTGAAAAAACGATTTCTTACCTTATTTTAGAAATTAAAGCGATGACTTTATAATTTTGCTTATAGACATGTGTCGTTGATATAACACAACCGATCTATATATTACTATACAGATGACGCCATTATAATACATAAGTGAGCATATAACTACTAATTACAGTCAAATATCTACAGTACAGTATCGTAGAGTAATCCAATTTAGCCAAGTTAATTAGATCAATAAAGATGTCAATTGATATTGTCTCTCTAAATACACGCTTAGTCAAACCTGTTAGCGTTTGCTATTACGTTGTATACTGTAAAGTATCAAATTTTACTTATGTATTAAAGTTCTTTGAAAATGTACATCATTGTCAAATAAATAACCAATATTGGATTTATATGTCGGGGCTAGACCAATCATAGCACGGAGGCGTGCGAATGTAAACGCGACATGTAGTGGGTTCGATGCCCACAGGAGGAAATGAAATATTTAATATTATGTGTCGAGTATTGGTGTTGAGACAAAGCGCGGCGTTAAGTTTCGCCACTCAACACGCAACGCCTAGGCTCCCTCTGTACCCATGGCCTACCTTAAATATGGGATATAGCGTGCGTAAAGTTGAATGAAAAACATTTATCGCATTTGGTGCAATAATTACAGATTTGCACTTTTTGAAAATATTTCAAGAGACTGTAAGCAAAATATTTCTAAGTGTAGGTGACGTAAGAAGTTTCGGGGCTCTTCTATAAATCATATAAATGGATGTTGAAAAATAGTTTTCTACGTTACAAATTTGGTGGCAATGAGAGGTGAACGTTGCAGCCGTTCAATATGTGCGGCGTGGTTCTATTGTTGCATTCATTTTCTCCTATACTTTATTTATTTCCATACTATTTTCTTAATAGTTACGGCAGTCCTATTAAATTAAAATAAAACACTCCAGCCTCAAGTACAAATGGAATTACAATTACATCAATTAATGAATTATTTAAACATTCAGTTTAGCCCCGGGTTGCATTAATCGAATGTTTTCTAAATGACTCTCGTACAGTGGGGGATCCCGGATCAACCTTCCTCCTTCCCCTTATTGGGCTGGTGCAGGCGTTGGATATACTTGTCAGCAAATTATGGGGAACGAATCATGAATACTAAGTAGTATGGACGGAGCTAAAGCTTCAGGTGGCGGTAAGCTGACGGATTGAGAGTTTTGCCGTATATTGATCGCTGCGCTATTTTTTAAAGGTATTTTATTGTTGCCTTTTCGCACTTAATTGCTTTTTAGGGTTTGACTTTTGACACACACATACACACACATTTTTCTTGCCGCTGTAACGATAAATACTTAAAAATCTATTCCCCAAGGGATTCCATACAACAAACGTGGTTTTTTTGCCGTTCTTAGCTAGATAATGGTCCAACTCGCACTTGGACAATTTTTTATTTTAATAACAAGCTTAATGATATAAATAGACTAAAATAATCATATTATATATCTCTGTGCAAAATTCTCTATTTTGTAATAAAATAAATGAGTAAATCAGCTTCTCTCTGTATCCCGCATAAAGCAGAGCAGGCAGAGATTGAACATTAAAATTAACTTTATAAATCAAACAGTTTTTTGCCGTGTGATCCCGGCCTAGAATAGTATCATCCTGGTACTGGTGGTGTCGTAAGAGACGACTAAAGTACTTGTGGTAGAGTCACGGCGGCAGCAATGGCAAAACGCATGGGCAGACTCGACCAAATCATTACCGCCCTCGGTATTTAAAACCGGCGTTAAGAAAAAAAAATTGAAGGCCAGTCGTGGCACAGGGGCACAAGCGATAAATATTTAATAGTTTCATTTTCTTCGCTCTGGTATTTTGATACCAGAACGAAGAAAATGCACAGCGCCGCGTTGAATTCCAACAACGCCTCCAGAATTCGGCGGGAAGTGAGAAGCGGAGAGTATTAACACTACTCCTTCTATCTTCCCTACTACAATACCTACGGGATACAGTGTGAAGCTGAAAAAAAACTTGATAGTTATTTTAGCACAACATTATACTTTAGACTATTTTCTAGACATTATTCAGGTATTCATCAGACCAATAATAATTAGTCGAGTTAAATTCTGATTACAACTTCACTGCTTTATAGGTAGGTTATTTAAAATGTTACTTTATATTTCCAACATTTTATTAATTAAGCTTATTAAATTTAATTTTCTGCTATCATAACTACGTACTTACTGTATAGCTCTGGGATGAGAAATGTCCCGAGCTTTTACCTTAATGAACTTTGTATATACTTAGCAATCACTTCTATCTAAGTCTTTTAGAGAAATGTAAATGTATATGTGGGAATACTGCATAGTTGGCTTAGCGCATGAAGTAGTTGAGGTTTCAACTCTGCAGAATAATAATATTTAAAAAAAATAATTACGATGTGGTTAAATATGACACTAACTATTCCAGAATATTTCTACTAACGCAAAGAAAATAACAATGTTTACTTTGTCACATGTACAAGATACATTGTATGTATAATGTATATGTCGCGGATGAACAAGAATATTTGTGTTTGTATGCAAAGTCAGCTAGTTTGACTTAATTTGCTTACGTATTCTTCTCACGTTTGTCCCAGTGATGATCTTGGGACTCACTTGACAATACTTTCTTTAACAAAATAAGTTGAAGTTGAGCGAAACTTAGCACCGTGACTCGTTGTAAATCAATTTAAGTTACATACATAAGTATATTATTATTTCTTGTCAACGGCCTAGTGTAGTTTTTATTGTTATATTATTATAATTTGTTGAATCCATCACTTTGGATTGCATGTTTTTGTAGAAAATGTAGATTCCCGCGCAAAAAAAATATTACCTATATAGTATTTCAAAAATTACAATCTGTCAAGAGTTCAAAAGAATTTGGCGAACGCTGTGTGACTAGAAAAAAGAGCATCACCAGGACTTCTGACGAACAAAGCGTATAAAATCGATACAGGACGAATTGTATTGACCTCATTCAACAAAGCTGAAGCTTCGTTGCTTAAAACCTTCTATCACGGCCCTCTTTTGTGCATTTCAGTTTTGAATCAGCATTTTACAAAAGATCCAATGACCTACAGCCAACAATACCAAATTCAAAGATTGAAATTGCCGGATTCTTTCGTTATATTGATACTCTACGTGCTAAAATATTTGTTATATTCGTAAGTCTTCTAGCATAATTTTTCATCGGACACGGACCAGACTGCAGGCAGGCTCGACTAATATAATAAAAAGGATGTAAGTAAAAATATAAAATTAAAAGATAAAACATATTGTTTATTTTTTTTCCTATATAGTAATATAACGCGATAGTAAGCGCTTACTTACATCTAGATAAATATTTACTTTATATCAAAATAAATTCTATTTTAACACAAATTTACTAAAATATAAAAAAACTATTTTAATAAAAACAATAAAATTAAGGCATAGCCACAAAGAACAAATAAAGTCCAGTAATAAAATGTTATTTAAAAAAAATATACAGCGTCATGAAGCGCGCGAGAAATAACTTCGCGCTGAAAGATATCGACAACTTGGAAACTCATAAATTGTACTGCCCGCTCCTTCTTGTTCCTCCACAGTGTACGGCGCTATAGAGCTATAGGCGGGCACAGTACCTTTAATACATTCCAATGAGCTACTTTCAATTTTAATATTGGTTATTCAAACCTTCCGCTTGTAATGAAATAGATAATTAACAGTTAAGCTTACTTTTATTCCGCATACAACAGGGTGACAGAGGGAACCAGGGAACATAGAGTTAAGACGCTCCATTCTCAATAAGACCCTTCCGTTCACCACTTTATATATCACGTTCTGTCTGTTTACCTGAGAGAGGAAATTATAATATTAAATATTCCATTACTTCGAATTCCCACTTGTATTGAACTCATAGCCTGTCGGGTTTACAGTCACATATTTGTGCCCCTGCCCCCACGACTGGCCCCAATATAAAGCTATTTACTTTTTATTAGCTTAACGTTATACTAAAATGAATAAATGAATGAATGAAGAGTAAATGTACAAATATCTAGTATCCGATTGTTTGGTGATCCGATTTCTACTGAATCTAAGACATTGAATGTTGACATTGTTGCCGGAGTGAGAAATAACAATAATTAATTCTCTCGCGTGGAAGTCACACAATGATTTCATTCTGTTTTTTAGTATTTTTTGTAAAAGCGGCAACAGAAATACATCATATGTAAAAATAACAACTGTGTAATTATCATGGTACACGAGATACAGACGGGCGGACGTACAGACAGGCAATACAGTGAAATATTAATAATCCCGTTTTACCCTTTGTGTACGAAACCCTAAAAAAAATTGTTGATAGTTTGTATTTAGTAACATTACAAGTTTCATATTAAAAAAGTTTCAGTCCGCAGATTGCCAAACATGTAAAACCAAATACGAATTTCTATAATCTATTCTATTCTCAGTTTAAAATTTTAAACAACAGCTACATACATATATAATTATTAGTATAATTTTTTTTTAGCTGCACTGCCCTGAATGGAAATCAAACCCGTGACGCTTAGGATAGTATAAAATTATTTTAAAATATAGACAAGTAAAGCTTGTAGACGGCATTAACAGGGACACATCGCTTCCATAATATTAGAATCTACTCGTATTTAGCCAAAATTATATTAAAAAATAATTCGTTGCACCAAAAACCTTTATGTTAAACATGTATTTTATATATGAATAAAATTTACATATTATAATTAAGATGTGTATGTGGTAAATATAGCACGAATACCTTTTATGTGAAAGTGCTGAGTGTTGAGCGAGCACAGAGTTAAATGCAAAGCGCTCGGCGACGTCGATTAGAGACCGCGTGGAAGTGATTATTTACTGTGCGATTATGTACATTGTTTGCAATTTTGTATATAATATGTTTAAAGGAATTTTCAATTTGCAAATAAAATTCTGCTGAATAATATTGCTGCATTCCGAAGGCAGCGCGTGTTGAGTGGTGAAACTCAACGCCACGCTTTACATCGACACCATAGCGAAGAAATGAATATGTGATAAAGATGAAGAGATAGAATTTGAGATGTAAAATGTTGCTTTAATTAAAATTTGACCTAATTATTCTTTTCTTTCCATCTACATCCGTTTCTTAAACAGATTGTATGGAGCACGAAGTATTTGGCAACAAATCTTCAAGATTTCGTTGCACGAGCTCATCGCGATTTATTAGATGTAATGCGTCTTAAGGGAACTCTTGCGCCAACTTTTATAGCTTCCATTATAGCGGAGGTGTTTGTGAACGCTAATCAGGACAGATTTACACAATCTTACTTAGTTTAAACTTGTTTTAAATGTATGCTTCGGACTTTAGATAGTTGTAGCATAATAAAAAATAATGCTTCTCAGTAAATTAACCTAATTTTGTATTTAGCACTCCACTCTACCGTTTCTCTGCACACTTTAGAAAAACGACACAATTAAGATTCTTTAAGTTGTTATTTATCGACTTTTTGTAAACTAGTTCATAGTTACTTTCTGTGTGCAAAGTTTAATCTAAATTTAGATTTTGAAACAAAAAATCAAATCAAACAACTTTCTTATTTTTGATGTTAAACACGATCGTACAATTTGCCTTGTTGTTGTAAGGAAGTAAATTAAATTAACATTTTGTACGTACGTCTTTCATTTCGTGTTTCACGAGGAGCATTCACATCACGTATTCGCGGATCCTAGGAACCTAATGTTAGGGTTACTTCGTTCCCATAAATATACTTCCGTTCTCTATTTTTCGCTGAAATGTCGAGACATTGTGGGTTGAGTGCCGGAACTGAACGCTGCGGTTGGCATCGTTACCTGAGCTTGCAAATGAAAATTTTAAATATTTAGCTCCCTCGAGTGAGAATTGAACTCACAACCACCGTTCTTACAGTACCACGCTTTTTATAGGGAGATTGCCTCCAGAATTCAACGGAAAGTGGAAAATGAAGTGTCTTAACACTACGTTCCCTCTACCTACCCTGCTGTATGCGGGACACAGCGTGAAGTTTTAATTTTATGGAATCACTAAGCCATATTAATTATAAATGCTTTATATTATATTCTTTATTGTATTTAAAACGTAGAAGAATTATAAAATTAAAAGGTTAGTTAACAAAGGTGATTGTGATAGTTTTTTTATTTCGCAAAATATTCGATTGTACATTCCTTACGTTGATTACACATATTTTTATGGTAGTTGAATTAAAAAATACGTTTTTTAACGTTAAATATTTTTCGTATATCATTAGCATGCCGCATATCCCTATTAAATATGTCGGATGTGAGAATCCCGGTAAAGTTAAAGATATTAGTATTTTTTTCTGATATTTCTAAGTTTTCCCAGCAGAAACTATATTTTTTGTAGGACTCTTTTAAATATATTTAAAAACTTTTTATTGTTTATTATTGTTAAATAGTTCCTTCATCACCAGGGGCAGCTCTAGCTCGTGTAGCGCCCGTGTGCAATGAAACCCTGGCGTCCCCTAGGCCTGGACCCCCAATTTGAATACTGTTCTTACTAAAAGACAGAGTTATCTACTTTGAATACGTTTAGGATATATAAATGTAGTCCAAGACAGTCAATCTAGCAAATTTGATTTCAATAGTTTTTATAATAAAATTCAAAGAAAAATATAATATTAAATACAAGCCTTCGACAACAACATCCTCTTTTTTTAACTGGAAATTGAGAATAGTTTTTTTCATTTTCAAAGGAATTAAAAAGTTAAAATCACTACAATGTCTTTATTAAAATTTTTGCTCTTCATATTTCAACGCTCATTAGCTCGTAGCTAGTATTTGAATACTTTTCTACAGTTGTTGCAAATTTAAATATAGCTTACATAAAATTTCTTTTTCATGCATATTTTCTTAAAACACTTATTTATATGTAGGGGAGGAGAGGTGGCATGAAAGAGCCAGTTTACTAAACGAAGCAAAAAAATATACTTTTATTTAAAGAAATTAAGTTTTTTTTCTCTCAAATTATTATTCATTTATTAAACTAGATAATTTCATACAAAATAAGCTTTAAATACAATAAAAAAGCAATTAAATATTCATTTTAAAAAAATGTGTCATTTGGCTCTTTCATAACATTTCGGTATTGAAAGAGCCACCAAAAGTTATGAAAGAGCCAGTCTTATATTATGAGATGTAATAGTGAAAATTATGCTAAATAATAACAATGCACTATTAAATAAAAACAATTTATTAATCCTTATTAAAAAGTATTTTTTTTAAATTATATTAGTCATTTTAAGTAAATAATTCTAATAATCTCATATTATTTAAACCAGTGGTTCCCAACCAGTGGTCCGCGGACCACCAGTGGTCTGCATAAGCCTAAATATGGTCCGCGAACGATTTTAATTTTATTACTAGGGATGGTGAGGCGAAGTTACTGTTTAATTATCACAGTTATTTTTTATTATACCTACATGCATAGTGGTCCGTGATACCAAGAATGACATAAAAGTGGTCCTTGATCAAGAAAAGGTTGGGAACCCCTGATTTAAACCAATTATATTATATTATTTTATTTATATTCTTTTTTTACATTTTAGAGGCGGATAGTTCTTTTATTGATAAAAATCACGAAAATTAAACTAAATAATAAATTAATAATATCTTCTCAAAAACAACATACTTAAATTGTGAGATCTTTTTTTTAAATATTGCTCCATGCAATCATCACTATTTTTATTTGTATTGGACTTTGTTTTGCTTCAATCTACTTTCTTTTTTACTTCAGCCAATATGATAGAATCAATCATCTCTTTCAAGGCCCA
>DWQW01004423.1:0-19874 GCA_018249695.1 Heliconius erato demophoon | reverse complement strand
ACGATTGTGTGGCACAATAGTTGGACTAAGCATTGTGAAATAGTAAAGAAGTTAAAAACTGTAGAATTTTTAGATATGACACAAAGTTTAAAAATCGTTCGAATGTGCCCCCCTCTCCCCTACATACATATATCTTATACCGCTATTTCTCGTTACATTGCGCAGGGTTTATAGTTATTTGTGCATAAGGTTAACTATTTGGCATAGATTGCGAGTACCCTCTTAATTTTATTATTTTGGCCCCAATTTTTTTTTAAATATAATTTATATAATAATAATCATAAAAATCATCTTGTTTGTTATGATAAAGGTATTGGTGGATTAATTATTAATTTTAGGTATAGACCTCAATAGATATAATGTAAATATCTATTGAGGCCGTCGTGGCTCAGCACGAGGGCAAGGGAATTAATTAATAATAAATAAGAGTTAATCAATATTTTCACCAAGGCCAAAGCCTCGAAAAATTCAGCGAAAAGTGGGGAACAAAGTATCTTAACACTAGGTTCCCTCTGCCTACTCTGTTGTGTTCAAGAAATAGTGTGAAGTTGCTTTGATTTGTTTTAATTTAGAATCTTTTTTTATGTATTACACGATAGTTATAATTTTGTGTCCGTGTTCTCCCTAAATAATAATATATCTGTATTATATTTTATATTTTTCAACTTCTGTTTTTTGCTTAATAACTTTGCCGATGACATCGTGAAAAACTAGCAAAGGAAAAGGAAATAATAGAAAAAGTTTTCAATCGAAGTAGAATATGTTAGAGTCTAGTACAACATTCTAAACCCATATACAATGTAACAGTTATAAGAATGTTCATTCACAAGACCGCTAAGGGAAACATGTACCATCTTGGATTTTAGTAATTAACAAATAGTTACAAGTTAAAACTAACCTCGTCTTGCAGTAAGTTAACTAATAGAGATAGAATATTTATTTAGAAAACGCATAAAAAATTGAAAGTAGCGGGACTCGATCTTATGGCTTAGTGGTCAGAGCGCCTGGTCGGTTTCCAGGAGGCGCAGGTTCGAGTCCCGCTACGTTCAAATTTTTGTACGTTTTCTAAATAAATATTTTTCTTTCGTAAGTTTGGATTAACATTTTAGAAATGTTTAAAAATAATAGAGGTAGTTTTGTAGAGAAATATTTAGTGAAAAAATAATAATTATGGCGTTAAAACCACCCACAGATATGTGTATTTTTTTTATTCAGAAAGATATTATACGCCTCAGTAAATATAGATTATCATATTATAAATTTAATATTTTCTTTGGCAAAGGAACCTAGTGTTTGAACACTCCATTCCCCACTTTCTATTTTATTTTCTCAGCGTGTTGTAAATCAGTTAACACTATTAGAAGATGCAATGCCAACGAGCATTCGCGTGTAGATATCTGATAATTATATCAATGAAAACCGCACAAGTACAGCTCAACTTGTATTACAGTGTAAATGTCACATCACAGCTACTTTATTATATAATATTTTTTATGTTTATGTTACTGCTGTATCTCGCATATAAGAGGTAGTCAGAGGGAACCTGGGAACCTAGTCTTAACACATTCCGTTCCCCATTTTCCGAAGAATTCTTGAGGCTTTGCGTGGTGAGTGGTGGAACTACGCAGGGCTTTGCTTAGTTGCCAGAGCGACGAAATCAAAATATTAAATATATCATACCAACGAGTGAGAATTGAACCCACAACCTTCGCGTTTCCCTGATGCCATTTATTAAAAATAAAAATAATCATAGGGTGAAATTGGTTTCTGTTTTTATTTCCATTGCGAACATACAGTATTTTATTGTTCAAAAATATCACAAAAGACAAAGTGACTATTTGAATGCGAGATGTTTTTTTTATATCTTTTATAAGCAGGGCAAGGCTCCGTACCTAAAAATAGGATCGGAGTTTATTTTGATTGCATAAGTATTCCCTTTATATTCTGAGTCGGTCATTGCACCTTATGAATAGAAGACGTGATCGTTTGGTGAAATTTGAAACTGCTTTTGTTTTGGCTCAACTGAATTGTCGAATGCCTTATAAAATATTTGATCTTAAATAAGTTAACTTGTTATTCTGAATATTTTAGCCTATTAATTAAAAGAAACACCAAAATTTATTTAAATAAGATATATATTAGAATGTATTGTAAATGTACATTTTATAGGAATAAATTAGAAATATTGTTGTTTATTAGATTAATGTATAAAATATAAAATCTCAGTAATTACTTAAACAAAATATTTTGTTTTTGTGTTGAAAAGAATTATGTTGTAAAGAAATCAAAATAATTTCAATTGTAATACTAGACGAACCAGTTCAAGGCTGCTGCGTCGTAACTTGAACTTGACTGGAAATAGTAGACCTAGACGCGTATATTATATAAATTTGATTTCAACAATATTAAACAACAAATAAAAAAAAAAACAGCTTCACGTGTATCCCGCACACAGCAGGGTAGGCAGAGGGAACCTAGTGTTATGACACTCCGTTCCCCACTTTCTGCCGAATTCTGAAGGCATTGCGTGTTGAGCGGCAGAACTCAACGCCGCGCTTAGCCTCGACACCAGAGCGAAGAAATGGAAATATAAATTTAAGTAAATATTTCATCTCCTCGAGTGGGAATAGAACCCAACCAGTCGGTTTTATAGTCACACTTCGTGCCACTGCGCCACGACTGGCCTCATATATTATAGTTAAGTTTATTATATATTTAACATTATTAGAGTATATCCAGTGAATGGAATGTAATAACAATAGAAATATTGAATGCTGTTAAGTATTACTTAACCAGATCTCAAGGTTTTATTTACTAATCCTTTATATTTATAGCAAGAAGGTATGGACCGTGGGAAATCAAAAGTACCCATTGATTGAGATTTATGTATCGATTTAATGTTTATATAGAGAATCTTCATAATATTTATAGTTAAATTTGTCTTGGAATTAAGTGAATGGTACGCGCTTCCTTTAAAACGTGTTTGACTATTAAAAAAGACTATATTAAAATATTGTCATTAAAATCGGTGGCTATATTATAAACATGATAATTTTATGTTTTAGATTTACAATCAATATTAACATAAGTAAGTATATGTATGCATATACGACTACGTCTCGTACCGCGTACGTATACTCGTATACAGTACGGTCAACAAGTTGTGGCCGTCCTAAAGTTAGCTGTCAGATGGCTGAGCGCATTTTATTTTAGCATTTTTCCTGACTTTTGATTACTTTATTCCCGAATGAACAATGCGCAAATGTTTAGAAAGCCTTAATTCAGGGCGGCCACGACTCGTTGACCATACTGTAAGTATATACGGTAATAAGTAAAGTAAGGTGCATTTGTCGCACCATGGATCGCCTGCCAAACTCGTCTTGATTCCTGGTTCGCTTTGTTTCTGACGTCATATTAACAAATAAATTAAAACTGTATCTTTATTCTTTATTTTTATCCAAATTAAACAAAAACATATATCACGCTATACTAAAAATTAAACATTTCCCCAAGAATCACAAGGGGAAACATTAAATAACTACGTGATATGCGAATTGAGGTTATATGCGATGGTCGTAGGTTCTATCCCCATTCAGAGAAATTATTTTATGCTTAAATTACTTTCATTTCTCCGTAATATCTCAAATTCGACATAAAGTGATGAGTGAGATACTAATCTACACCGTCTAACCTGCTATACGGGAAAAAGCGTGAAGCTAAAGAAAAAAAATTAAAGAGAACAATATTATATGACGATGATGGCAGTGACAGTGAGGCCAGTGGTGGCGCAGTGGCACGAAGTGTGACTGTAAAACCGACTGGTTGTGGGTTCGATCCCCACTCAAGGAGATGAAATATTTACTTAAATTTATATTTCCATTTCTTTGCTCTGGTGTCGAGGTTAAGCGCAGCGTTGAGTTCTGCCTCAACACGCAATGCCTCCAGAATTCGGCAGAAAGTGGGGAACGGAGTGTCTTAACACTAGGTTCTCTCTGCCTACCCTGCTGTGTGCGGGATGCAGCGTGAAGCTGATTTATTTTATTTATTTATGACAGTGACAAAAAAGTGTTACATTTCGATTTCGATAGCTAATTTAGTTCAATTATATTTTTAATTATTGGATTAATGTCTTGCATTCTGATTAATTGATAACGTGATTTCACTTATTTCTAACCGTCAATTATGCAATTTATGTATCTATTCTAGTATAGCTGCAACACGCGAGAGTATGTAAAGTATAAATTAGTCAGTAAGTTTTTATTTTAACTAATTCTCTAAAAAAATACGGATTATATTATTTTATTTTCTGCTTAGATAGTTTTATTTATCTATAATAAATATATTTTTTATAAATATAGTTAACAGAAGCAGAATAGGCAGAGGGAACCTAGTGTTGAGACACTGCTGCCCACTTAAGAAACGAAAATATTAAACGAAATAATAAACACTGAAGAAACGAAAATATTAAATATTTTATTTCCTCGAGTCGGTATCAAACCCACAACCAGTCATACGCATGTGCCACTGCGCCACGACTGGCCTCAATAAATATATAGTGCAAAATAAGAAATGTTCTTTAGCGCGTTAGTTCGTTTATTTTGTTTATAATTTTTGTGACATTTAAATCCAGTTTGCTTAATTTACATAATATACCTATGTAGAAGGATAAGATACATATTTAAGCTTTTTATATCTATATATTAATACTTGATTAGAAAAAATATACTAAATTTATGATACAAACTTACCTAACAAACTATTTAAAAATAATAATAATTTTAACTAAAATAAAACATAATAATAATTAAAACTATTCCTCGGACGCCTAAGCATCCAGCGCCCTAAATAAAAAAAAAATCAATATACACACTTTGTATTTTTTTACTCCATTTTCACACTATTGTCATTTAAAGGAAAATCGACACCAACTTGGAATATTTATTATATTCTATTTAAGAAAAAATATAATTTTTATATATAAATACATACATATATTGATTTTATTTTAAGAAGATGCATGTGTTTTTATAAATAATGGCGGACCAAATCGAAAAATAACTAACGTCTTTATGTACTTCTAAATGGTTTTGTCTTTTATATAATTTCAATGTAAAAGCACTGAAACTACTTCTTAGTTAAATATCGGTCAATTCGTGACTGGAACTAAGAATGATTCATTTGCTTTAATCCCTATTGACTCATATGAACGTTACTACAATGAAATCTTTGTAACTGACTTCTTTTGAAATTATTTCAATAAATCACACTTTTATCCTTTTCTTTTGTATCGTCAAAGGTTTAAACGATTTTATGTCCTTGTTTGTTTCAATTAACAATTTACGGTAGTGATATGTCACTAAGTAAACATTGTATAATATTCGTTTTATTATTTTAATAAAATGTAAAAGTTTGAGTCCTATCTTTTTAACGACTTTCACGCTATATCCCGTACAAAGCCGGGGAGGCAGAGGAACCTAGTTCTAAAACACTCCGTTCCCCATTTTCCGCCGAATTCTGTAGGCATTGTGTATTATTAAGTGAAAAAGTTGACTCGACACCAGAGCTAAAAAAACAGCTTCACGGTCTATCCCGCACACAGCAGGGTAGGCAGAATGAACTTAGTGTTAAGATACTCCGTTCCTCACTTTCTAACGAATTCTGGAGGTATTGCGTGTTAAGTGGCGGATCTCAACGCCGCGTTTTGTATCGACACCAGAGCAAAGTAATGAAAATATAAAATATTTAATTTAAATAGAAATCGAACCCAAAACCTTTGTGCCCCTACGAAATGACTGGCCTCAAATTTTCGAACCTTGAGCCTTATATTTTTCAAATAAGGTTGTTGAACCATAGCTCACAATACACAAACCAAAGGAAGCTGTATGCGCTTCATAGAAATAATCAGAAGTGACGTGCATATGCATTCGGATATCCGGTGGCTTCCTGTCGCACCAACTTCAATAGAGAAAGTATGTTTTTCTGACTAGAATATTGTTACGTTGGTTCTGACGTAATTTCTTATGGGAAAAATTTATAATACTCTTTAATAATAGTATTGTCACATGCGACGTCTCTCTTACCCTAAAGCATCTATATAGGTATAAATTTAAATATACAGATAATTAAAAGTTATAGGTATTTATAATTTTTTTTAATATCTTTATTTTCAATAATATATTATTATATATTATATTCTTTTAATGTAATATAAAAAAATACTCTTACTTCAAAAAATATTTTTAATGTGTCCAGAAAAAAATTAACTCTTTCACTAATACTAGTGATTAATTGTATTTATTTTAGTTTTCATATTGTTTTTTTGTTGAAGTCTTTAAAATTAAACTAATTAGAGCATGCTACATAAATCTATATGTTGCATACACATATTTTATATACTGATTACGAAGTGGCATATAAATAACATTATTTATGTTTTTGTTTATTTTAAATATTGTACACTTTGGATATTACTTAATCTTTTTAGTGCGTATCGTCTTATATTCTTAATTTAAATTTGGCATAAACGTTATGATTTAATATGAACGGAAGTTATTCGAAGCTCAAAAAAATCAGCTTCATTCTGTATCCCGCACACCGAAGGGTAGGCAGAGGGAATCTAGTGTTATGACACTTCGTTCCCCACTTTCTGCCGAATTCTGGAGAGATTGCGTGTTGAGTGGCAGAATCAACGCCATGCTTAACCTCGACACCAGAGCGAAGAAATGGAAATATAAATTTAAGTAAATATTTCATCTCCTCTAGTGGGGATCGAACCCAAAACCAGTCGGTTTTACAGTCACACCTCGTGCCGCTGCGCCACGACTGGCCTCATATTTATATTAATGTATAAAATCATACAAATCTTAATATTTCTTTATTAATTTTTATATCAGAATATTAGTTATACTATTTGATATCAAATTTTACACGTTTACTATGAATTGTGTAAGATTGACGTTTTTGATACGTCCTATTTACTTTTATTCAAATGATGATTCATTGACTTTCATTAAATATTTATTTGTTTCGTGATGCGGATCGATGAGAAAAAGTAATATTGCGCCACCGTGTATTTAATTATACGCTATTTGATTAACATTGGATAAGTATACGAATAAATATAATTCTTATTACTAATGTTCTTGTTATAGTTTTTCTTTTTAGGGTTCCGTAACTTTTTTAGAAAAAAGCAACCCCGAAAAGATCACTTTGTTATCCATCTGTCTGTCAAGAGGTTTTATCTCAGGAACGCTTGGAGGTATCGAGTTGAAATTCAAACCACATACTTATATCTACGGCCCCATAATTTTCAGAAAAAAAAATCTACATTTACTTTAAAAAAAGATGTGGCCGTTTATATCGCAAAAAACCTGAAAACTATACATTTGTGGTTAAATCCTGAGAAATAATAGCCTTAAAAAGGGGGCAAATTTGGTATTATAGCCGCTAGTTCAATTGACGTATCAGATGAAAGGGCTCCGGCTAAGCTAAGTCGGTAACTTTCAGAAAAAGCTTAAGACCTAAAGACAAATTTTACGGAACTCTCGGTGGGCGAGCCCGACTCGCGCTTTTTTTTTAGTTTCACGCTGTGTCCTGTACAGGGTTTGCAGAATAGATCTAGGTTTCCTAGTATTAATACACCCCGTTCCCATTAAGACACTTCAGTTCTCCACTTCCCGTGAAATTTTGGAAGCATTGCCTCGTTAACAGAACTAAGAAATGAAAACATTAGACATCTCATTTCCTCGAATGGGAACCGAACCCACAACCTATCCCGTTTTCTGTGGGACCCTTGTACCCCTGCGCCACGACTGGTCATAATATATCATTTAACTACTAAATACCAGATGGACCACATACAAACTCCTAAGTGAATTTAGATGACAAGTACATTTAAAAACTAATTTGTGGGGTTCATTACAGTAAGTCATGCGATTCGAATGAAGCTATTATTATTTTTATTTTATAAGTTTCTTTTTATTTATGTTATGGTTAATTTAATGAGATATTTTGTAACTTATGTAACATACCATATAACTTTTACTTAAGTTGTTTTTGTCTGGTTCGAGATATAAAAAGCATAATATAAATATTTTTAAAGGTTGAAAATAATAATCTATTTGACACGTAGAAATAAATTTTATTTGGATAAGCCAATAGTGGCTTAAAAATGTAATTTCTTTTATAATTATAAAAATAATAATAGAGGCCTGTCGTGGCGCAGGGGCACAAAGTGTGACTGTAAAATCGACTGGTTGTGGGTTCGATCCCCACCCGAGGAGATGAAATATTTATTTAAATTTATGTTTCCATTTCTTCGCTTAGGTGTCAAGGCAAGGCGCGGCGTTGAGTTCCGCCACTAAACACGCAATGTCTCTAGAATTCGGCGAAGTGGAACGGAGTATCTTAACACTAGGTACCCCGCTGTGTGCGGGATATACCGTGAAGCTGATTTATTTATTTTTAAATTAAATATTTCGTTGGGCATTTAATTAAAGCAATTTAAATTGTAAAATAATATTTTATTAAGAGAACTAAGCGTAAGCAAACGTAAGCTTGAATGGCCATACATACATTTTTTTACCTCTACATATATAATAAGATACGTTGTTCGAATACAATATGTAAAATACGTCACTATTCCACAAAAGCTCCAAGATATCAACGGGAATCTATCTCTATTAAGTTCCGTATTTATATTCGAAGCACGGGATGCCACGCCGGTGACGCGTGTAGATTTATGACTGGTTATTTAAGTTAGACAATATATCTCCGAGAATTTCGAATTGTCAAAATATTTTTATGGGGCCGTCGTGGCGCAGAGGCAGAATCGTGTGATTGTCTCGGCGGACGCGGGTTCGACCACCACTAGGGGGAATTAATTATTACTTATTAATATTTTCTTTACTTCGCTCAGATACCAAGGTACAGAGCGCGGTGTTGAGTTCCGCCTTTCGCGCTTTCAAACTACCCTGCTATGTATATGCGGGATACAGCGAGAAGCTGGAAAAAATACGTAAAAATTTACATAAACTTCACTAACTGTGTATAATATTAATAGCTCTTATGAATATTGTTATTGACATTTGACTTTTAATAGAAACTTGAAATTTCAACTAGGAATGAGGCGGACGAATTGTTAGGCAATCCACAATATTCGAAAGAATTTAAGTAATCAAATGAAACCGTCGTGGCGCTGTAGAACAAGGGTGTGAGTGTAAAGCGACCGTTATGGATTCGATCCCCATTTGAGAGAATTAATTAATATTTATTAATATTTTAATTTCTTCAACATGGCGTTGAGTGCCACCACTCAAGTCGCAAGGCCTCGAAAATTCTCGAAAAGTAGGGAACGGAGTGTCTTAACACTAGCTTCCCACTGCCTATCCTGCTGTAAGCAGGATACAGCTGCTGCTGAAGTTGATTTAATTTGAATTAAGCAATTTGAACTTCCAGGTTCGGAGGCGTCAGTCACTAATATGAATATTATCGCCCACACAGCAATCACTCGACAGGAAGCCTGCGTTCACGTCACGCATACTGTTCTCGTGCAAGAAAGAGTTAGAGTTCCAAGAGACGTTATGTATTTAAATAACGTAATTGCTTCAATCTATTCTGACCACGCGTCGCTCGAACGGTTATATTCTCACGATTTAACTGATCTAGTTCAATATCATTATATGTTGCATATTGATAACTATAATATGGTCTGTTGCAATGTAGAAAATGAATTTAAAAAGTTACATATAGCAGGATAAAGAGAGGAGAGTGTGTTAAAACACTCTGTTCTCCATTGCCTGCTGAAATTTTTGAGGCTTTGGGTGTTGAGTGGTGGAACTCAACGTCACTCTTTGCCTTGTCACCAGAGCAGGGAAACGAAAATATTAATAAATTATAATTCATTTTTGGCCAGTCGTGGCGCAGGGGCACAAAGTGTGACTGTAAAACTGACTGGTTGTGGGTTCGATCCCCACTCGAGGAGATGAAATATTTACTTAAATTTATTTTTCCATTCCTTCGCCCTGGTGTCGAGGACAAGCGCGGCGTTGAGTTCTGCCACTCAACACGCAATGCCTCCCGAATTCGGCAGAAAGTGGGGAACTCTCCCTACCCTGCATTGTGCGGGATACGGCGTGAAGCTAAAAAAAAAATCATTCTTCCGAGTGGGGATCGAACCCACAATCATCGCGCCACATCGGCCTTTTTATACTATGTTTAAAAAGTAATTATTTGTATTAAGAACAGTTTAATCGTTTGTTAACGGACATTGTTAATATAAATGCTATGAACATGTAATTACAGCAAACAACTAAAGTTTTAACGTTGTCCATAAAAAACAATATTAGCTGAAGTGTTAAATGTCAGGTCGTTTTATGCCTATATATAGGATATGTGCGCATATCTAAAGACAGCCTTTGTTCGGAGTCTACGGGTGACCTTTAGTTCCACAGTCTAGGGAACGTGCTGGATACTGTGGGTTTATTTTTTTATAGCATGGGCTGCGCTTTTCTATAAAAAAATAAGCTGTTGCGGTCTTATGGTGTCTAAGCAACCATAAAAATACATTTTTTTGAAATATAAGGGTTATTCATATTTACATAGTAAACAACGACAATGTATATTTATTTCAGGTGCATTTGTTAACTCGGCATAAAGCTAAAAGCTTAAAATATATTTATTAGTCAATACATATTATTAGGTCATCATAGACAATTGGTGTGTACATCAAAGTTCTTGATGGAAATCTCGCTGAATTTTTTAAATTGTAGTTTAAAGGACATTAAAACATATTTTTTTACTAAAAGTTTTTTTAATGTTGAATATAAATAACTGTTAGGTATTTTAAATGAAACTATCTACCAGATAGCATATATTTACTGTTATACATTTTTCTTACGTAGAAGTTTGTCTTACGTAGAAGAAAGAAGCGAACGAAGCTTTGGGTTTCCAAAAATATATAATACTGAAATATACACGATTAATCCCGTTAAATAGTTTCATAGAATGTGAACATCAAAGATCTTATTAACTTTTAGTAATAACGAGTGTTGTAATATTATACATAATATATACCTAGAGCTATATATGGAGTGCAATAAATGTAATAGTCATTATTAACACCATATCATTGTAAATGTCAACATAGCATGTGTAATTGTAGTGCAGCTGTTGGTATAATAAATGTATATAAATATTCCAAGAGTAGTGGCAATCGAATGGGGTGAGCAACTCTCGTCCCACCCCGCTTAGGGACGCTGTCAAGACCAGTCCAGGTCAACAGCAATATTTTAATATATTAAAAAAAAAAGCTGCGACACTTAGTAGATCCCATCAACGCAGGTCAAACGCAAGTATATTCTTTATAAAAAAAACATAGTGCTTGTAAATTTTTCAGGGACAGAGTATTCTCTTCCCTACATACTCGGTATCACTGTAAAAGCCAGTAGAGTTGACAGCATTAACCTCAGGTTTGGAAAAAAAAGATGATGACCAAGTGGACATACCTTGTGTTAGTTTAGAAATGACTGCTTTATTGTGAAATATGTAATTCTATTGAAATACTTTACATTCGACGCTACTTTCATAAAGATGCCAAGCATTCCATCATTGTACAGCTGATTGAATTTGATTTTGATGCGCATCACAAGTGGCGGCGTCTTTAACCTATCACATCCCGGCACTGTATCCGCCGCACGTCGCTGGGTTGGGTTATTATAACTTGAGACGAGTAATTCTCGTTCGTATGACTACTCGCGGACCGTTCTTTAAGTAGATACCAAACATTACAGCCAATGTTTCTATGTAATTTTATTATTTTTTTTCTAGTTTTTTTTTTCGAATTTGAGGTTAATGCTGTTAGCCTTACAGGCTTTTACAGCGACACTGAGTGGGTAGGGAAGAGGGTATTCTGTCCCTGAAAAATTTGTAAGGATTACTACAAGGACGGACGGTGGTAAGAGGGTGCCCTGTGGGACTCGAACCTTGGCTTGCGGCCGTATAGTCGACTTGTTTCTAAGTCATTAGAGAAGTTGACTTATATAACATGTGAAACCGGTTATAGCGACTGTTGTTTTAGTGAGGACTTTAGGTATTAACGTCGTACAGCTTATTGAATTTGAGTTTGAGCTTGCTAGCGCTATCAGCGGCACCATGACCGCCAGCATTTGTAAGTTATAACAGGTATTTCTTGTTTGCGAACTCTAGGCCTGGTGGTGGAGGAGCGCTTGTCTAATAAATCTGAGTATGTTCGAGCTGTATCTATTCAAGGGATATGGCTGAATAAAGAATCACATATAGCTTAAAAAGTCAAATACAATTTTACTGTATTATTTGTAAAAAATAAGAATAATTGTAGAGGCTGCTGTGGCGAAGCGATGCAAGCGTGTGACGTTTGTGGGATCGATTCTCATTCAGGAAATAAAGTATTTAATATTTTTATTTTCTCGCTTTGTCAACGAGGTAAACGGTGGCGTTAAGTTCCGGCACTGTAATCCACGCAATGTCTTGAGAATTCAAAGGAAAATGGAGAACGAAACAGTTAATGTCATGTAATGATTATAAGTATACAGGTACCTAATAACAAATTTCTTATTTGATTTGATGAGGCTTTGCTGACTTCATAAATATTACAATATTAAGGGACTTACATCGTATAATGTTTTAACACACTATAAAAGTTCAATTAATATTCTCTTCTGGTTTAAATAAGTAAAATCTTATTTGAACATTTATCTAGGTCAGAAGAATGAAACTGACCACACAATGTGTTTGGGGCCAATTCTCAATAGTGAGGATGTGCATACATTGTAAGTATAATGTCTTGTATATAGAGGTCAATCGTTCTGACTATCTGGCTGAAAAAGTATTTTATAAGATCTGTACATATAAAGCAGCTAAAAGCAGTGCTCATATTTTAGTAAAATTTGGAGGTATGTCACATTGAATTGTTTTTTTGTGACCTAGTGTTAAGAGGTATTGCGGGTTTTGTGTAGGAACTCAATGCCCCACTTTGCTTCAACACCAGAGCGAAGAAATTAAAATATTATTATTTTTTATTTCCTAAAGTGGGAATGGAACCTACAACCTGTCGCGTTTAAACGCTTGCGCCACGACTGGCCTCAATAATTAAAAAAAGTTTTTTTTTGTCAAATTCAAAGTGAAATAATTTTATTCAAAATAAGAAGTTACATGCTTCATTTTTTGAACGTCAAATAATTTACCACCAGTTCACTAAAGTTAAAAAAAACAAAACTTGTTAACATAAAGTACTCGTAAAACCGTAAAGCTTAATGGACGCAAATCTTCGAAGCTATTTAATGTGTGTTTAATGCAATATAAAGATGATAAAATAATATGTATCATTTATACATATATTTTAAAAACTTTTAATTTCAAAATCTTATTTCTGAATGAACTGTGATGCAAATATCTTTACATTTTATAATTATTTTAATGTAAATAATATAATCTTTATTTTTAGGGTTCTGTATACAGAACCAACCGAAAAGTCGTTTTTACTTTTTGGTATACTTTTTGGTATACCAAAAAGTAAAAACGACTTTTCTAGGATCACTGTGTTGACCGTCTGTCTGTTTGTTTAACTCGTCAATTTTAAACAAAAATCACTTCATTGCTACTAATAATATCTGAGGCATTCTTCAATCAACTATATATACTAAATAGATGATCGAAGGAGCTATTCATTAAATAACAATAGTAATATGCAAATAAAACTTAAACAATTGCAGTTCTAAATTTACGTATCCGTTGCGTTGTCTTAATTTTATGTAGCGTCAGGGAAAAAAGCATAATTTATTTATCTATAAAAGATGTTTTCTCCTCAACAGTACTTTGAGAATGACCGATGTGGTATGTTTTTTTTACAAAGCTATCTCCTCTACCTCTTAAATAAAAAATGATTACACTTAAATGATTTTATACTAAAAATAAAATGGTTATATTAAAGTGATAATTAAACAGTAATATAAATAATATTACTCGATAAAAAAGTTTAATACGCTTTTATTAGGTCGTTTTAACAAACTATGTAATATAATCTAAGAAGAAATTGAACTACTTGTAATAAATTAATAGATATATTATAAATGATCTGGTATGATGATGGAGCCAGGATCTGAATATTGGAACTCTTTAGAAGTGACTAGAAGTAAACCATTCAAGTTGAGATTTATAAAATTTATAGCTCCAAGCGCATTCTATGGTACTTGTACTTGGTGTAGATTTTTTTTTATAATTTATATACATATTTTAATTTAATAAGTAATGTAGTCACTTGAGTAAAGGCCATCAAAGTACATTTTTTTTATTTTTAAACTTACTGTTGATACTATTAAAAATCAAATCAGCTTCACGCTGTATCCCGCACATAGCAGAGTATGCAGAGGGAACCTAGTTTAAGACACTCCGTTCCCTACTAAAATATTTATGTTTTACTTTATAGCTAACCTTTACTTTTTCTGCTGATACTACTTGAGTCACAACTTAATAGATTAAATGGAACGTATTAATCCATGTTAGCTTGTACTGGGTCGCATCAACGATTTTTATTAGCTAAATAAGTGTTTCAATTGTCACTTTGTCTTTGTGTTTCAGTGAGACTATAAATATGAATAATTATGTTGCGTACAATGCTTTTCAGCAGCTGCACTCTTTTTCCGACGTAGAACGGGAGATACAAGGAACTTAGTGGTAAGACACTCCGCCCTCAACATTCCGCCCAATTTTCGAAAAATTGCATGTTGAGAACTCAACGCCATGCTTCGGCTATCAGAGAACAGAAATGAAAATGAATTAAAATATAATCTTTATCCGCAGTGGAAATAGAATTCACATCTTCGTGTTTATAGTCAGTCGGTGTCCCAACGAACCGCAGCACTTTTCTTAAAATATAGCAGATATTGTAAAAAAAGTGCAGCGTTTGGTTTCATTGTTCCATACACAATGTCATTAAAATGGGAGAACGGAGTGTTTTAACTCTACTATTATGTGTATAGTGTAATATAATTTTTAAGTAAAATTCAACATTAAACATATACTACACAATGGTTTTTTACAACAATATGCTTAGTAGTTTTTTATTTTTCGATTTTATAATCATGTAAAAGATTTAATTATATTAATTAATACCTGTTTGGTGTCTGCGTGTAATGAGTTAAAGATTTTTTTTATCAACCTTCCACAGAATGCAAAAAAAATATTATTCTGTTGAAATATTACAATTAATTATTTTTTTTTTTTAAATATATTGTGTGAACATTATAACAAATCTTGTGTCAGTAACTATGAACTACGTAATATTTAATAATTTTGCTCCATTGCCTAACTCGTAGTAAACGCATATATTTCATTTGGAAACATTTTAAATGTCAAGTCAGTGGAAAATTTCTTTATAATACCGGTAGTTATTTTGTGCTCAACTGGCACGCTCGAAACACTATAATTAAAGAACTTAATTGAACTGATAAATGATAGTAGTCAAATCCATATGGATTTTATTCATATGTTTAGATTTCAGGAGTTTTTACCTAATAAGGTCTTTGATTTTCATGATTATGACATATAGTTGTTGTTTTTTATTTTATGAGGCCAGTCGTGGCGCAGCGGCACGAGGTGTGACTGTAAAACCGACTGGTTGTGGGTTCGATCCCCACTCGAGGAGATGAAATATTTACTTAAATTTATATTTCCATTTCTTCGCTCTGGTGTCGAGGTCAAGCACGGCGTTGAGTTCTGCCACTCAACACGCAATGCTTCCAGAATTCGGCAGAAAGTGGGGAACGAAGTGTCTTATCACTAGGTTCCCTCTGCCTACCCTGCTGGGTGCGGGATACAGCGTGAAGCTGATTTAATTTTTCTTATTTTATGCCTTTTAGGCGTGCCAGTGTAGCACAAAACGCGAGGTTTTGAACACCATGGTCACGAGTAGACTGTGGTGCCATACGTCATTCAGTTGGCATAATTATTATATCAAACTACCGCCAACGATTTCTTAGTTGCGTCGCGTATTACCCTGGATTTATACAGAATGAATGTTTAACTGTCCAAATTTGTAACTACTAATCGTTACACTATCAACAGTTTTAAGTACTGGAAGCTTATTACAAAACAATAAAATATTCACTTCGTTGTGGAATTCGTTACCAATATCCTATTGACTTACACCGCCGCAATCGAATCGTATAGAGTCAGTGGTTTTTGCGTTTGCCTTGAGGTTCCGGTGACCGCAACTGGGTTTAAATAACTGTAGTAGTGCTGACAGCTTACAAAATAAAATATTTGTATTAAGAACTTTATTTTTTTAATTTTGAGACCTGTCGTGGCGCAGAGCCACGTGTGACGCTACTGGTTGTGGATTCGATACCTTCAAGAATTTTTTTTTTTTATATTTTCCTTCCGCTCTGGTGTCGAGGCAAAGAGCATCGTTGAGTTCCTCGCCTCAGCACGCAATGCCTCCAAAATTCGACAGAAAATGGGAAGCGGAGTGTCTTAACACTAGGCTCCCTTCGCCTACCTTTACATGCGGGATATAGCGTGCTAACGTTAGCTGAAAAAATAACTATAATTTCGCGAAAAATACACCGATCGAGTATTTTATATAATTTTACAAAAGAACTTTGAACCTTACAATGTAATATGGACATTCCACATACATATCTTGACTGCTTTGACTGGTCTCACTACATACTTATACAAAGTTACTTTTACATGTTATGCGTGCTTTATATGAATTATGTATATATTATGTGGCCGCATATACATTCAAAAGAATTGGTTCAATCATTGTTCTCCTTATATAGAAGTTGGTAGGACTGGGACGTCGCGACTTGACCCAAAGCCTGAATATTACGAGTCCTTAGATAGACGTAACAACACACCTAATACATGACCCTAGTTGATGTTCATATATTATTAGATAACCGTAATTACATAAATTTTGAAGTATTTTCCATTCAACACCTCTAGAATTCGCCGGAAAATGGGAAACGGAGTGTCTTAGCACTATGTTACTTCTGTCTATCCTGTTGTGTACAGGATGCTAAAGAAATGTCATATTGATGAATTGTAATATATTATTATACTTTAAATTCCATGTGGTATTTTTTAAAATTTATATGTATACATGTAAACATATAAATAATAAAAAATACCGCCGAATTAATGTATTCATTTTCATATGGATTTTATGTGGAATGAAGTCAGAAGTGATGTGAGAATTGTTTTAAATGTTTACAGGAATCGATCAAAATGCAATATAAGATAAATATCTATTAACTTTTCTAATTTGTATTTTCTAATTATAAGAAAAAGTACCAATCATTTTACAATATATAAACCTGGTTTTATATAAGGAAGTCATATTAAAAAAAAAGCTTAATATAAATCTCTATATGTCATATTAACTCCGTACAAAAACCTAATCATTATAGTAGAACACCTGTCTGTTACTTAGTTATAAATGCAATTAAATTATGTAAGAAAATAGGTTAAGTCGATTAGACTTAACAACTATACAATTATATCCCTATATAGGCTTTTATAAGGTGAATAAAACGGCGCGTATGACTAACCCGCCATAGTTAACTGTTCATATTTAACAAACATAATGAGGAATGTATGTAACCATCATTAAATATATATTAACTTTTCATGACATAAATTGCTATGTTCCATAATTATAGTAAAACCGAAGCTCTTTAATACTTGCACAATTTTTTTTTTGGATAATTATTACATATATGTATAGAACATATGAGGCCAGTTGTGACGTAGTGGAAGAAAGGATGACGTAAACGCGACAGGCTGTGGGTTTGATTCCTGTGAAATGAAATATTTAATATTTCTATTTTTTCGTTCTGGATGTAGAGGCAAAGTGCGACGACGTCCTGAATTCAGCTGGAAAATGGGGAATGAAATGTCTTGACACTATTTTCCTTCTGCGTATCCTGATGTGTGCAGGATACAGCATGACGTTGGAAAAATAATAAATAGAATATATTTTATTAATGGGATTTGAAAGTAATGTATTTTGTATTTGTTCCAGATGCAGTGACTAGCGCTGTTAGTGGCACAATCGGCGTGCCTCCGTGCTCCTGGGAGCCGTTCTACTGCGTCCTGCAGCAGGACCGGCGGACCCTCACAGCGTACACCAGCGAGGAGTTGGCTGTAAGTATCTCTATCTAAACTATAAAAGTCATACTATATAATCAAGTCAAGTATACAAACGTTATCAAATTATTTTATGAATGAAAAGTAAAATATCAACAAACAGTCGATTTTTTTTTATATATTTATGTATGAACTTTCTTACGTTAAAATAATTTTATGCCAGTTTCAATTACACAGATGTTGTTACATATTTTGTAACCAATCGCGCAAAAACCGGACATGGCAGTAATTAAATCTGACATCAATAGAGCGTGACAAATTTGCTACAACTGTTTCGTACGATACATACTGGTAAATGTAGGACTCGTGATTTGAAACATTTTTTTTATAGCTTCACGGTATATACCGCACATGTCAGGGTGGGGAACCTGGGAACCTAGTGTACTCCAGAATTTGGAAAATGGAAACTAAAAGGAAACGTCTTTTTAGTTAGAGGCCGGTCGTGGCGCAGACGCACAAAGTGTCACTGTAAAATCGATTGGTTGTGGGTTCGATCCCCAGTCGAGGAAGTGAAATCTTTATTTACATTTATATTTTCATTTCTTCGCTCTGTTGTCGAGGTAAAGCGCGGCGTTGAGTTCCGTCACTCAGCACGCAATGTCTGCAGAATTCGGTGGAAAGTAGAGACGGAGTGTCTTAACATAAGGCTCCCTCTGCCTACCCTGCTGTATGCGGGATACAGCGTGAAGCTTTGTATTGTATTTGTCCTTTTAGTTTCCACTTTCCAAATTCTGAAGGCATTGCGTTTTGAGGGGCGAAACTCAACATAGCGCTTTACCTCTTTACCAGAGCAAAAAGAAAATATTTATTGTTAATTTTATCGATTGGGAATCGAACCAACAACCAGTCACGTTTATATTTGTGCCCCTGCGCCATGAGTGGCCTCAACTATTTTTGTGCAAGTCGGTCATATGAACCTACTACATTAGCAAATGCAGATCTAATGTCACAAGTCTTAAGTATCTTCTGATTAGTTTGACGAGTACCTTTCAAAACGACCAACGCATCGCACGGAACATTGAATATTGAGTAGACATTGTTTTTTTTTTGTTTATAAATTTTAAACTTATACTGGACCAATGGTTCCGCTTTCCTGATCTTTGAGGTAATTTTAACCTTTTTTTCTCGATAGGTACCTACTCTCGATTTTCGCTCGTTGCAAACTTTCATAAAATTATAAATTTGATGCTGTGTTTATTTTCAATTTAAAACGTCTAAGGCATTTAAAAAAAATTAATCATTTAAAGATTTACTTTAGGTAAGGAGTAAATTAAATATTATAGTTTTTTACAGTAAAACTGCCAAAGCTTCTATTATTTTTTTCTACGATAAGTCAGTTTTTATGTTACACAGTATTTTTTTACCTCCGTCCTAGTTATCATCATTACAATAATTGGATGAAATGTACGGTTATTTGTTACATCACTATGGGTCTATTCAGACACTTAAAACTTGTGATTGTGGATAGAATGTTCACATAATTTATTTTTACTTTTACGTTTTACAAAGTGTTCGTGACATATGAGACGAATTCAATTTCATAAAATATAATTTAATATAATTTTTTTTGTCAGAAGATTCTAAAAGTATTTAATATTATTATTTACAAGTATTAGACTAAAATCAATTCATTTCGTACTACGAATACTTAGTTAATCAATACATATGTATATTGTGTAAGAACTTTT
>DWQW01004422.1:0-19875 GCA_018249695.1 Heliconius erato demophoon | reverse complement strand
GATACATACAATATATACAAACTAGTATATATATAAAATATAAACTACACAATTATATACAACATACCATTATATACATATAAATAAATAATAATAAAAGAGTAGATAGAAAAAAAATATATATATATAGAATTTCTTCTAAGTTGAAATGATATGTCATTTTAATTAAAAGTATCACCACGATATGACTTATAATTTTCGATAAATTGAAAATATACAAAAATACAAGCACATATTTTTAGAAGCCTAAATAAATAATCAAACTCAAATATCCAATTCCACATAGATATATAGAAATATCATATTTCGAACATATTTATAAAGCAGATGGCTTTAATTCTTTATTTATTTTAACCAGGATCCAAGGTCCTTTCGGTGGCGGTAACCAGGACTGGTACAAATTCGAAGTGGCAGTAATGGTCGGCGGCGGTATCGGTGTTACTCCTTACGCCTCTATACTTAACGACCTTGTCTTCGGCACTTCCACTAACAGATACTCTGGAGTTGCTTGCAAGAAGGTTAGTCATGATTGACCCGTATATTTAAAAAATCTGATAGGAAAAATCAGTTTTATTGAAAAAATTAAAATACCTACCATATTCTCATTTGAATCAATCATTATAAATGTTATAAACAACAATTTTTTGATATGTAATTTGTTTATGATAGTAGCGATAGTATAATACTGATAAGACTATTTATTTTTCTATTCAATTGCTAATACAAATATAGGTAAAATAAAAAATGCATAAAAAAAATAGGTATACCCTTTACATTTTGATCAATATTAAAAATATATCAAAATAATTAAACTGTATTTAATACGTCATCTTAAAACAATTATGTAAATCAGTATCATAGTCTCTTCGATAGTAAATAAACTTTTTCCTGTGCAGGTATACTTCCTATGGATCTGCCCATCACATAAGCACTTCGAATGGTTCATCGACGTGCTTCGCGATGTTGAACGCAAGGATGTCACCAACGTCCTTGAAATACATATCTTTATCACACAATTCTTCCACAAGTTCGATCTCAGGACTACTATGCTTGTAAGTTTTTAAACGTTAAACAGGATACAAACGTTTACTTTTTGCCATAATAATTTTCTATACTTATTGCATAATTAATGTGAAAGTGACTTTGTCTATATATTCTATTTATCTTCATTTTGTATTTTAGTACATCTGCGAGAATCACTTCCAAAGGCTGTCCCGTACATCAATGTTCACAGGATTAAAAGCAGTGAATCACTTTGGCCGCCCAGATATGTCCTCTTTCCTAAAATTTGTTCAAAAGAAACATAGCTACGTAAGTAACGACCAGATCATTTATATATATTTATGTCGACCTAAAAATTAAAACTAAATAACTCCTTGCTTCGAGTGTTCACAAGTAGCTCCTCACAATTTATAATATATGTATCTAGCACCTATCTATTCATAATATATACTTTCTTACTAGCACCTTTTTAGTACCACTCTTTGCATCTGTTTCTCTTCATTTTGAACAAAAAAAAGAACATCATGGATATTTTCAATAGAATCGAAAACAATCTCTACCATATTCAGAAGCAGTACCTACCTAGTACGTAACACTTTATGAACGTTTCATAACTGTATCGTCTACTGAATACTATATGGCAAAGGCGCGTTAAATAATAATATCAAACGCACAATAGAATTAGTCCAAATTTATCTCTAACAAACGTTTGTGCACCTAGTAAAGCGAAGGCTGAACGTAACTAACAACTACATCCGAAAAACCAAAGCACTAGTTATTAAAAATGGCTGCTTACAAGGCTGAAAATAATATGTAATTAAAACTCAACTTACTTTAACAACTTAATAAGCTTTTATGTTTCGCAATTTTGATTTTGTGTGTCAATGAGACAGATATAGAATGGAGATTAAAAAATAAAATAAAAAATCTCTTTCGATTTTAAATTAAGAAAAAAAAATCTATTTTTTATTGTCCAATGTCGTTACCTTTAAATCTTCTTTATTGTGTTTATTCGTGATTCTTTATAATGTAATTTTAAAATAAATAATTGACAAATACACATATATATAGTAGCTTTAACATAATCAAATGTTAAAGTTAAATAAAATCATAAAATAATAATAACATTGCATTCAGTACATAGCCTGATTCTGTAATAAGTAGTAAATTAGACTTGCCTTTCCATTCATACATCGTGTAATAAAATCGTGACTGATCGCGGGTTACACAAGGATTTAAATTATAGTCGTCTACGCCAAGTTGCTAGCATTTACTGTTTAATAATTATTTCTTATATATCAATTGATACAAAGGATTTTTGATATTACCATTAAAACCTATAACTTAAGATAACAATATAACTATAACTTAAGATGATATAACAATATAAAAAATCGTAGCGCTCAGATAAAAATTGATAACTTTACAAAATTATGTTGAAAATGATATATAATAAAACGTTTAGATATAAAACATAGCATTTAAGGTAGGCAGAGGGAGTCTCGCTCTCCGCTTCTCGTTGAATTCTGGTGGCATTCTGTTACTTTTCATTTAAGCTCAATCACTACATTTAACTACTCTGAAATAATTTTTCCAGCAACTGTCAACCGAATGAACTATGAACTGATAAATACAGATGTTATCAGAAAAAATTCAACTACATGATTTATTTTTATACAGGTATCTAAGATCGGCGTATTTTCGTGCGGCCCGCGACCGCTCACCAAGTCGATCATGTCTGCGTGCGAGCAGGTCAACCGCACGAGGAGGCTTCCTTATTTCATACATCATTTTGAAAACTTCGGCTAAAATTAAATACATAATTATAAATATTATTTAAAAGATTAATTTTTATTTTAGACTAAATTATTTCGGTTTAAATACAGCACTTGTTTAATTTTTACGAATTGTTGTGTTGTACACGATTTACCGATACTTTAGGTATTTATCGATTATTTGTGATTTTTTTTTATTTTAAAATTATCTCATTTTTTATTTATAAATATGAAATGAAGTCATTTAATAAATAGGTCATGTCATATTAATACAAATACGAAAATAAATAAAAAAAATAGAAATTACAACAAGTATAAGTAAAAATAAATATGACATTTTTTTATCAATTTATAATATGGAATTAATAATACTTTGTACTTAATTAAAATATATTTCATGCATTAGAGCATTATAATTACGTATTTAAATTCACTGCCCTGAAAAAAGTAATAACAATGGATATTTATTTAAATTAAACTATTTTAGATGCTATTTTTGTGTTAGTAAATAAAAGTTTTCAACATTAGTTTTATAAAAAATACTCTTAGAATTTAATTAAAATAATTTCATTAATTATTTTGTACCTTCAAGGTTTTGATTACATCGATTTAGTCATTTTTGTTTTAGTAATATTAATACTACGTTAGACGAAAGATGAGACGAAAATGCATTTCTTTTAAATTTTATTTTGTACGCAATCACACGCTAAGGCACGCATCACATTAAAAAAACATTGTACAAAACGCGGTCTAATGGCTAAGTAGCAATATTTTCCTTTAATTATATTTTGTTACGGTATAAAGGTTATTAAATTAACATACAATTAGAAATTGTTAAACAAAATTATGATTATATTTGAGACTTAGATTGGGGCAAACCTGACTAGCATTATGACCGTAACCATATTTTGTTTAAATCTATTCGTTACATTTAACATTACGTAGGATATTAAATTTATTCAAAATGTATAGATGGGTACTAAGTTGATTTACTCAAATTTTACTCCTTATACACATATCTATATTTTATTTACTAAAATTATATAAAGTAGTACAAAATTTATTTATTGTAGATATACGTATATAATATGTACAAAATTATACTTTTTGATTAATTTGAAAATTACCGTTAATATTAAATATACATTAATATATATTAATTGTAAATAATGTAGATAAATATCGGCTAGAATATAAGTTACAGATTTTTTATTTTATACTTTTTGTAAATAATACAATAAATTTTGTTCCATACAAAACGTCTATTATTCTTTTTTAATCTTCTCTATTTTTAAATTCGTCGTCTATTATTTAGTAACAGATCTTATTCATTTTCACTATTTACTAATAAGCATATATGTTAAAACGTTTACGCACCTGTCAATACCCAAGTCGTATCGATCTGGAAAAACTGCCGCAGATAGACTATTCCAAATGCGTGGCGCATGGAAGGAAGTTCCAACGAAATCGCTCAGTCTTGAAGTGTCCAGACGGTGCGGATGGTGTTTGACTATGTATTGTACGGTCAGAAAAATCGGCGGCAGGTATCAGGTCAAGCAGTTCCCTGGAACACTCTCCATGATAAATGCGGTAGAGAACTCAAAGCGATTAGACGCAAACAAGCAACACGACAAGACGCAAAGTCACAGTTTCAAGCCTTTCACATACCATTGGGTCCCCTACGATAGTAACGGCTCTGCGTTCTATGCGATAAAATGGGTCAAGCAGTATCAACTGGGCTGCACAATCAGTCAATCGATGTTTTGGCGTGAAGTACTACTGGGTACTGTCTACGATGATCCTCATATTCTTTAAGGCCAACTCGGCCTAGCTTTCCAGATGATCGCGATACTGACAGTTACTTGAAACGCTGAGGCCCAATGTGCTGATACTGAGGTCGGTTTGGTGACACGACATTTAGTGGTTAACACGCAAAGTTGTGTCTCCTGGGTGTTGAATTGATCCAGTTTTCATAATAATCATTATACATTACCGAGTTTGTAATTTATAGGTAACCAAATAAATATTATGTTTTAATATCAATTTTTCTCAAGTAATCGCTAGCCTCGCCACCTCTTATATCTTTTATAAAACAACAATGCATTATTAAGTAAAACCTTGGTATTAATTTTAATCTTACGATCTACAAGGTATAATATTTACGACGTTGCTAAATTACGTATCCAAGTTTTAGTATTATAAAAAAAGAGTCAGAAGATCTTATAGGAGAAGTAATTCCAATAACTGCGCGCGTATCTTTAAAATATCTACATCTTAGAAAGATAGTAAAACAACCACAAGATCTTCTATGAATGTCAAAAAAGAAAAACAACAAATTAAGTACCCATCTACATATGCTTAATATAAGTTGATACAATATTTTCAATTACCACTGCGAGCTTAAGATTATTTAAAAAAATGATTTATAATGCGTTTGAGTTATACCAATTAAATATATTTAATATAACTTATGTCTTATGTTATTCCACAGTTAGGAAAGAAAAATACTTATTTAGAAAACGTAAATGTCACGTAAAATGCTGCGTTCAAATTTTTATACGTTTTCTAAATAAGTATTTATACAGAATACGCGACAAGCTTATTTCAGCTCAATAAATTTCGAAAATGTTATTCAGTGTACCTACCAACCTTTTAGTTCAACTTTTTTAAATAGATACATTTTAAAGTAGAAAATTAAAACGAAATAATTGTACAGTCCCCTCTGAGTCCATTTTGGCTACAAGAAAAAAATATTCAGTTATTTATTCATTTTAGTTATATACATAGTACTTTACAATATAATTCATTTCGTCGGTTACTATACAATCGTACCTATCAAAGCAATATTAATAGTTTTATCTGCACAAGCCTTTAGAAGTGTACTTGAATTATTTACGGACGTAATTTAAGGTTCTCTTAAGTAAGAGGCTATAGATAGCCTTGTAGTTTATATGAATTAGAGACGTTTTTCTACTTATTTCTGAGACTCATCATCATCAACTCAACACGCAATGCTTCCAGAATTACGTGAAAAGTAGGGAACGGAGAAAATGGAGTGTTTTAACATTAGTTTCTCTCTGCCTAAGCTGCTATTATCAGAATATTTTTTTTAAAATTAAGTATATTCTAATTAATTACAGTTTTTAAATATAACAACTGTTGTATTTTTTAAATATTTATTGTGAATGATCACAATAAATATTTAAAAAATACGTGGCGATAGGAATAGAGATTGTTGTGATTGGGTTGCAGTGTCTCGGCTTTGGACGATAAGAATAGAGTGCCTTAACACTCCGTTCTTTCTGCCTTCTTTTATTTGAGTGATGCCTTCTTTATATGCAGGATCTCTAGCTAAAATATATGGACGGACGGTGAAATATCTATTATCGCTGGTTTGAACTACTAACTCGTTAGTTAACTACCCTTGGGTAGTTTTCGATTACATACACGTTTAAAAAAAACGCATAAATAACTATATTTTTTAAGGTTTAGAAAAAAATCATAAAAACTACGCTTGTTAGTAGTGTAAAAAATCGATAGAAACATTGCGAGGTTGCACTTTCGATACTTCACCAAGGGACCGTCGATATGTACATATGTATAATGTAAAAATAATTATAACAAAATGATCGGCCGCAATCACCAGCAATGAGAATAAGTATAGTTTCCTTCGAGGTCTTTGGGTTTATGACCTGTAATACTAGACATTTAATTTTGTGATGTAATCATTAATTGCTAATTAGAGGACATCGTGGTGCAGTGATAGAGCATCCAACTATGAACACAATGGTAGTAGGTTCAATCTGTAGTGGGGAGAATGAATTATTAGATTTTACCAGCTCCTCTAATTTTACTAGAAGTACTAATTTGGGCGGAAAACCTACATTTTCCGTTCTTCAATGTAGTATATTAACAATAGATTCATTTTAGTTTCTCTTCATAGTAATATATAGATTTAGCAACTTCGTTTGCTTGGTTAATAAATCGTAAGCCACGTATTTTTCTGTTTTCATAGATATAGCAGAAAATTTCCTGTTTTTATTTTAGATAAGAATAGCTGTATCGCGCGGGTTCACCTACATGAATCCAGAATATCAGCAAAGATATTTCAAATTATCTGTTGTAATTATTTGTGCCGTGTGATCCTGGCCTCGAATAGGATCATCCTGGTACTGGTGGTGTCGTAAGAGGCGACTAAAGTACGTGTGGTAGAGTCACGTCGTTAGCAATGGCAACACGGATGGGCAGAATCGACCGGATCTTTGCCACCCCCGGCATTTAAGACTGGCGTTAAGTAGTGGCTTATGTTACTCGCTGACAATGTAATTAAATAGGTAATTCTAGTTTATATTGGTGCAAGATTTTTTTATATCAATTATGTATTTTTTGAGTTTGTAATAGACAAACCTAAATTAATTTTACTTCTGTATAATATAGATAATAACAAAATATATTTATTTCTGAGGCCAGTCGTGGCACAGGGGCTCTAGTGTGTGACTATAAACGCGACTAGTTGTCGATCCTCATTCAAGGAAAATTTATAATTGCATTTCTTCCCTCTGGTGTAGAGGCAAAGCGCGGCGTTTAGTTCTATCACTCAACACGCTATGCCTACAGAATTCGAAAAGTGGGGAACGGAGTGTCTTAACACTAGGTTCCTACTGCTTACCGCTTGCGGGCGGACTTCAGCCTGAAGCTGGTTTATTTTTATTTATATTATATTTATGTCAACTTCAGCAATTTACTGTCCTAGTTTTCGTGTTCCACACAATGGTTACTCCATGTTACAGATTGTATAGATTTTGTTTGACCTTCTTCCCGCATAGATTTACATCTTTATGTTACACACAAATAAATGCCGTTTTCGGAAAATTTACGAAACTGATTATAATTATTTATCTTCATATTACATTAGTCGTTTGTCACTCTTTCGTAGATCAATAAACAAAACCAGCTCCTTCTAGAAATTTCACATCCACAAACTTGTACAATGCTTGTGAAATCCGAAGGGCGTTGCTTATTTTGTTAATAAATTGAAGTATTGAATATGACAAAGTCAAGGATGTAGCCAAAAAAAACATTTTTTAGGGTTCTAGATCTCAAAAGTAAAAAACTTTATTATCCGTCTGTCCGTTGCTCAAGACCATTTATTTCGAAATCATTCATACTGTTTTTGCTGAACTTCGTATGAAATTTGCGTAATTAAAACCATGTCAGAGTGGAATCGTCTGCACTTCTTTTACGGGAGCAGGATATAGAATAAAATATTGCAAGGCCATACCTAAAAAAAATATCAAGATTCGTCAACAGTTTAGACGTAGGATTTTTTTTTATTTTACGATTTTTATTCATACTGTATGTATTACGTGTGACGCAATTACGAATAGATACCAATAGCGTAAACACTTACTACTATATAAAAATATCCGATCTGCCATTTTCATTCTTAAAAGACATACCAGAACGAGAAAGGGATATCTCTCGTAGTATTTTACGCAATTATCTATTTTCTATAATAAACCTAAACTACGTTCAACTTCGCCGCCAATACTTACGATTATTGCCTTGATAGGTTAGTGTCTGTGAGCGTAATTTTTAACAAATCGCCTTTTATTTTACAACGATAATTTTATTATTTATTTTGTTTAAAAACATCATTTTTTCATTTTTGACAAAATCTCTTTTGTATTAGGTTTTTATAGAGTAGTTGGTATGGTATGGTTCTTTGATTATGGCGTTCCGAGAGTGCCAGTTTCATTTATGCAAATTGGTTATGCACCCAATTTGTATGAATAGGGGCGTTTATAGGTGCGTTTATATACAGGCATATATACGTCTGAATACTTATATTTGTCAACTTTTAACTTTTTATTAGTAGTATTTACCATTAACGTACGGAACCCTCGGTGTGCGATTCCGACTTACACTTAACCACTTTTTTTATTAACTGAGACTACTTTATCCTGTATTACCATATATGCATATCTACTCGTATGTATTCAACAACTTATATAAAACTGTTAAATCCATTAAATTCAATTATGCATATAATGTAAAATTATATAACAGTTTTTAGTAAGAATTTGAGGAAATAAACTATAGCTAATATAAAAACTAAAGGTAAATTATAAACAAAACAATAACTTAGCCATTGTAATAACTAGTAACGTATAAAACTATACTTTTGCTTTGACCTACTCTACCGTGCCTACTATCTTCTTTTACTTAATTTTTTTTTTTTTTACTTAAATTAATTCTGCAGAGAACGGAGGCGTTTTAACGCTATGTTCTAGACGTACTATGCTATATATGGAATATGGAATAGAGAATAAAGCTTAATAAAAGATACCGTAGCGTTTGGCGCTCCGTTCTCTCTGACTACCCCGCTAGGGATAAAGCGTAAAGCTAGTATAAGTATAATATATAGTATATAAAAGTATCCTAAAATATATTAACAAGCAACAAACAGTAAATATTGAATATCGCAATCATCATTATAAACAATGCAGAGAGTAGAGTTCTTTGAAATTACAATTATACCTACTAATTAAAAGCTCTTCGATGAAAAATATTTTCTCAGATATTTTCATTAGGGTCACTCTGCATTACGGGTGGAGCGAACTTAATTGAAAAAAAGAGTGTTTTGACACTTCTTTCTATTTCTATTTCCCGTCAGAACTTCAGACAGTGTTGTCAACTATGTGTTGAGTAGTAGAACAACGCCCCTGTCAATTAAGTATATTTATTAAAAAAAAATACAAAATTATATATATATATATATATATATATATTATTGTTTATATATAGTAAGTTTTTCATACACTTTTTTTAGTTTCTCCCAAGCACCAGAATCGTTATTTTACTTACTATAATTAATTATGTTAATTGAATTGCAATATATGTACAAACGTTATAATGTTGTGAATCGCTAAGGGCATAGATACGTCATCTTGATGCAACATTGACGTTGAAGTCGCCGCTAGGGCAGTTGAGCAACTAGATGTGAACTTCACCTGTTATCTCAAGAATCATTTCGAAATAATCTTCTTAGGATTCCTTTTATGTAGCTTCATATATTTTAATTTTTCTGTCAATATTTTCAATACTTTGTTCTGGTAACGAGGCAAGGCGCGGCGTTGAATTCCGTTATTTAACATGGAATGCTCCTAAAATTTGGCTGAAAGTGGGCATCAGATGTGTCTTAATGGGAACAGAGTGTCTTACTACTAGGTTCCCAAGTAATTTTTTTATTTTCAATTCTATAATAACTATATGTACTATGTCATATTTAGTTTTTTTTACTAAAATATTTTTTTTCCATTTAAAAGAACACGAAGTTACTGTAGTATTTTTCAGCCAGTACACATGTTATTATACCCACCTAGTTTAATTTGTAATTCACTCATAGCTGTAATCACCTTCATTTTAGAAAATATTGAACAATAAAATAAAAAATAATTTTGCTTATCATAAATGAAGAACTTATTGCACCTGAAATTTAAAGTGAAATGAGAAAACAATACAATTTTCACTTCACGTTTAAATTATAGAATGTTATAAATTATACAATGTTATGCGCCAGTCGTGGCGCAGCGGCACGATGTGTGACTGTAAAATCGACTGGTTGTGGGTTCGATCCCCACTCGGGGAGATGAAATATTTACTTAAATTTATATTTCCATTTCTTCACTCTGGTGTCGAGGCTAAGCGCGGCGTTGAGTTCTGCCACTCAACACGCAATGCCTCCAGAATTCGGCAGAAAGTGGGGAACGGAGTGTCTTAACACTAGGTTCCCTTGCCTACCCTGCTGTGTGCGGGATGCAGCGTGAAGCCGATTTTTTTTTTTTATAATTAAGTATATTAATACGGAACCTTCACATACAAACAGACTTCTGATCTCATATATTTTAGGTTAAGCGTGATTATATTTTTTCGTACCACGTATTCTTTTTTGATCAAACCTACTAGTCCTACCTACTCTGTTTAATCGTAAGAACATATCTAATTTTTTACATTAACCTTGTGCCTAATGTAGATATTATTTACTCATATACGTGCATTTACAAAGTCAATTATAAAAGCAAACAATATTGTAATAATTATACATAAATCCAATATTAGAAAATATATATTTTACTATATAATGCATAAATAAATAGTCTACAGGAATTATAATGTTAATCGCTTGACAATTGTCACTAAAAAAAATATAGAACATATTTCATACTTTAAATTAATTTATTACTTATGTACATGTTTTTTATTAAAATAACTTAAAATACCCAAAGAGCAAGAATTACATGCAGAATTATATTAATTTTGCTGAAAGTAGGGAACGGAGTATCTTAGCACTAGGTTCCCTCTGCCTACCCTGCTGTGTGCGGGATACAGCCTGAAGCTGATAGATTAATTGATTGTTCATATTATAATAATATTTTGACATCTTTGTTAATATTTTTGTTTTATTACTTATAGTATATTGTTTTTTTTTTGTAATAATATAAACTGACGGATTCATTATCTAATATATTCATGTAACAGGTCAATAAAATAGCATAACCTCATTTGGGATAGACATTAGAAAAGTAATAGCACGTAAAATGATATGCGAGATTTGCAGATTTGCATTTTATTATTATAGTGTATGTGTAAACTTTTGCTACCGTAAAAGCAATTAGGAACTCTCCATTAGATCAGTTGCAAACGGTCAGTGCTCTGTTGCGGTAAACTAATGTCCTCTTATATATTATTATATCCTCTTATATTATATAATATTGTAAATATAAATTATTAAATATTATAAAACATTACATATATACCAACCGGTACCAACACTGCATTGTGTACAGCCAAACGCGCAGCTGTGATGACGCTTCAGCTATGCATTTGGCCGTACACAATGCGGTGTTAGTGCCGGTTGGTACACGTACACATAGACGCTGTCATACGGCAGACAAAACAAAACGTGGGTATTAGAGAAGAAAAATGAAAGAAAGATGAATGCCGTGGAGATGAGATCAGTTTAGCTGATCGAATCTGCAATGAAGAGATACATAGAACGGCAGGTACTAGCAAGGATGTTACGGTGAGAATGAAGAAGAACGTGTTCAAAGAATGACAAGAAAGTTTTATGATGGAAAAGTGAATAGTAAGAGAGGTAAGGGAAGACCTTGGTTGACCTTCGAAAACACAGTATTAAAGATACTCGAGGAAGGTCACGTAAAAAAATGAGAACCCTTGGGCATGTGTGAAGGTATGAGGTTGATGACAGTGGACGAGTCGAAAGAGGTATGCAGAGACCGTAACGTTTGTCGCTCCGTTGTCTCTGACTACCCCGCTAGGGATAAAGCGTGAAGCTAAGTAAGATATCTTGATATCAGGCAGACATATTGTTTTTAAAAGTACTTCATATAGCTGTCGTTCGTTATTTTAAAACTAAAACAATTAGTTCTGCCGACATACTAATCACAGTGCAACTTTTCAGTTGTAGATAGATTTCGAGGATTTCAATCAAGTTCATTAATGGTTTTTACGTAAAGAAGATTTATCGTATTATATAATTATTGTATAAAGGACATTGTATGTCACCATTGTTATTTAAAATATATTAACTACTTAAAAAACACAATTTTATTATATGTAAAAAAAGGGCAAATAATATTTTCATTTCTTCGCTGTGGTGTCGAGGAAAGCGCGGTGTGGAGTTCCACCACGCAACACGCAATGCCTCCAGAATTCGGAAAGTGGGAAACGGAATGTCTTAACAGTAGGTTCCCTATCCCTACCCTGCTGTGTATGGGATACAGCGTGAAGCTATAATAATTTAATTTAACTTTAAATGTACACCTAACCTAAAAAATAACCTAAAAATATTTGCAATTGCAACATGCAATTAAAATGTAACCGTACGTGATAATGATGCTTAATTTAACCTCTGTATTGTTGGAAATACAAAATATATAACAGTAATGAACTAATTTACCTTATTAACGAACCATGACTTCTCTTAAAATTATATGCTCTGTTTAATTGTTATATAATACGCAAGTAGGTTAAACGAAGGTTACGATACTTTGGTAAATTATGACATCTTATACATTATATCTGTCCATTCTGACATTGAAAGTATCATTTTTCATATTTAATATTTGTATTTATATTTTATCTTTGGCTTCGAGATTTTATTTTTATTAATCTTAAACACTTTAAAAGCCTACACTCGAACGAATAGTTTTTAAATTAATAGATATTTTGCGATGAAATATAAAAAAACTTCTTGTTATACAAAATCACCATAAAGAATATACACGGTGGACTGGCTTATGCATAATATAGAACGATACAGAAAAGGTGAAAGTAAAAAATTACATTATTAATGCATTTATATAAATAATGTTCAGCAAGTACTTATACACACGAGTACGCATTTAAATATGGTAGTTGAGAGATCTTAATTTAATTCTACGAAAAAAAAGTGTAATATTCTACGAAAAGAAAAGTTACATATCAACTATACAGGGGATAAATAGCTGTCTATAGCAAAAATCATAAAAGAAAGTAAATATCTAACACCGGAAAACGATAATAGGGGGCGGGTCTATTTCCACTCGGGTGCGCACGCGCTACCTGTACAGTGCATATAAAAAAATAATATACAATTTCATCCCTGCCTTTCCTCGCGTTTCGATGAATAATATAAAATCTTTTAAAATGTTATATATGTATGTACAAATAAATACAAATGAGACGGAATAGTAAAAAAAAATAAAATTATAAAAGCTTATGTAGATATATCAAAAAGTAATATAGAGTCACAATCTACCTTTTTATAACAATTTTAAATAAATATTTAAGTCTGTTTAAGTCTGTACTTTTCTAACTAATCCTCTCAAATTAAAAAAGGCGTTAAATATAGTTTCATATTTTATGGCGAATATTTTTTTAGATAGATAGATTACGTACTAGATGATCCAACGTCGTCGGCGTCAAGAAAAACCTATCGAGCATTTATTAAGAAAGCTGTTTTCGCTGCACGAACGAAAGAAAGAAATGATTGGTCGTCTCTTTCACTCTCGCTTTCATTCCGAGGTTCAGAGGTGTGCGGTTCGAGAGTGAAGACTTTAGTTTGACTTTAGTGGCTGGTTTTCAGTGTTCGCGCGGCAACGGCACTTTGGTGACCTCCGTGTATATTTCCTAGTGTTTGTGTTGTGTGTTTGTTTGTTGAATACTTTGTAACAAGGACCTTTATCTATCTATACTCTGAATAGGTATATTATTTCATTTAGAACTCTTTTTACGACGCGCATGATCACAGCCGACATCCTTGTCCTCAATTAAAACAATTTACGGCACTCCTTCGTTTGACTTATATATACTTTACGTTGCTAATATTATTATTACCAATAAGTAATATTTTCTAATTATCGAATGAACTTGAGAAGGCGTTTAGGATAACATTTTATATTGATTACTTTAACAAATTTATTTTTTATATAATCTCTTCAATATGATTACGTCGTATCGTTCAAACTGTATTCATATTTCGTATTATTTTATAAAATAAAATGTGTTTAAAGGAAATGTATATGTGTAAATACTTAATTTTTAATCAGTAATATCTAATAAATATAGAAATATTTAAAAATGATCAAAACGTACCAGCAATTAAACTTTAATCTTTGAACTTTAAACATGTTTACATTAACTTCTATTAATATTTAATTTATACGTCACTTATGAAATTAGATATTATTCTGATAATGACAAATGGCCTAACTTTTCATTTCAAAACGGCAGTAAGCATATTTCAAACTAAATGGCATCAAGAGTTCTATCGGGGCTTAATCTTAAACAAACTCAACTCCGAAACTAATTTATGTTGAAAGACCTTCCAAAATTTAACTTTGCATAACGATCAATCAATACTACTATTATTGAAGTTAAGGTTAGAGTTGGAATTCCAAAATTTTCACCTTAAAATTAAAATAAATCATTTTAAATATATATTAATAGCATTTATTATTAATAGTAGACATTTTTAAATATTTTTGTACTGAGAAAAAATAAATATTATTTTGAAAAATTTTTTACTTTACAGATATTTTTTATTTGGATATTTTTAAATATTGTACTAACAAATCGGCAAGCCCAAGAAATTGTATTAAAATGAAAATATGAAACATGATACGTATACGTATATTACCAATCCACAGTAGTAACAAAATGATTACATGAAGATGTTCGCGTCTTGCAATAAACACGGCACTAAATGTTTCTTTACGTATTTCAATGTATTTTTAAAGTTAAAAAATACAAAATTTAATGTAAAAAAATCCACATGATTTTGCTTTTTCTAATCGTAGGAAGCTTTAAATAAGTATTGAAAGAACAAACAATATTATTTAATGTTGTTTCTATAGTCCTCATATTGCGACACACAGTACGCGACAGCTGCCTACGATCTTGACATTTGACTAAAATGCCGCCTTTTACATCTTGCTGTCTCATTTCTATGTTATACGGTAAAATAAATTTGGAAGCAACTATAGTTTCAACTATTAAAAAACTATAACTACTAACATAATGCATATAATCATTTGCGTATATATTGTTATTTATAATTTTTTTTAATTATGTAAGTTCATATCAAGCTAATATCTAAATTAAATGTTACCTCGATCGCGGAAACTGAAGACTGCTATTATGAGCTTTAAATACGGAATCTGAATTTACTGTAACCACAGATAGGCGCTCGTATATTAAATTAATTAAATCAAAAATTACCTACTATTAAAAACTGTTGTTAAATTCACAAGGTTTATATAGATATTGTCACATTTCTCCATACACTTCACAAAAAATACAATTAGTTAATTTTAATTCAAGAAAAAAAAGATTAGAACTTTTATTTAAGCAAGCCTCTTTTTGGATAACTCTCAGTTTTGGTTAGACACGTCCGATCTAATAAGTATGCCAATTTATGTAAACTTCACTCCCACGGCTGTAAACACAAAATTAATTTGGTTTTATTCACAATACGTTACAATTTCTCACGTATCATTGTAAGCACGGTCTGTGGTTGTTGGAATTTACAATGTATGACGTAAACACCATTGTTTTTGCCTGTCCATGTATCACCATTGCGTTTAGCGACGAGCCAACTGACTGGCATAATTTGTAATCATTTTGACAAGACAAAAGATTAATTTGACAAATGTCAGTTAAGTCAATTTTATTGAAAATTATGAAGGTAATATATTTTAGAAAAGAGTGATGTAGTATACATATTTTTTGTTATAGAAAAATAATAAGAACAAAGACTAACAAGCCAGTCGTGGCACAGGGGCACAAAGTGTGACCGTTAACGCGACTAGTTGTGGATTCGATCCTCAATCGAAGAATATTCATTTAAATGTATATTTTCATTTCTTCATTCTGGTGTCGAAGCAAAGCATGGCGTTGAGTTTCACTCAACACGCAATGCCTCCAGAATGCGGTGGTAAATGGAGAACGAAGTGTCTTAACACTAGGTTCCTTCTGCCTACCCTGCTGTTCGCGGGAAACATCGTGAAACTAATTTGATTTGATGACTAACAAAAAAATAAACGACTTACTACATTGTGACTACATACATGCGTTGAGGTAAATTGTGATTTAGTCAATTTTATGGTTTTGCAAAAGTGTTAATGAAGAAGTCATATAAACTTGCCAACCGAAGAATTTCGGGCAAGGCCGGTTGTGATCGATGTTTGACCAAAGCTATTCTTGCGTAAATTAACCATGTTTATGTGGTGTGTCGCTGGCCAAGATGCGATCGTCTTATTTGCTGTTTCTTTTTTATTTACTTTGTCAACGTGCCTCGGTTGTCCTTGCGTTAAGTATTTTAGGATTATAGACTTAAGCCACACTGTAAAAGGTCACCTTACTCTAAAAAAATATTCCCGTATATCCGAAATATCGTTTCGAAATGATATTACGAAATTGACCTAATATAATATGTAAATAAGCTTACATTGTGCAACTATGGCAATATCTAAGTTAATCGATATACAGGGCATTGTAAATAAATATAATGTACAATATATTAAGTATTAGCTTCGTAGAGTCGTGACTAAGTGTATAATAGAGACGAGATTGAAGATCCATTAGTATAATGAGTAATTATTGTAGGTGCTATAAACGAGCGATTGTCCGCAAATGGCAGCCTGCCTCTGGTTCTGGTGACTTAATATGAAGGTCTTCTTTTGCAATTGAATAGACCTAAAACTTGTGGCGCCAAACTCGCTGAACTTATATTTTAATTGGTTTCAATAATAACCACTTAAGTTCGATTATTATTAATTTCAATTTGGGCATCTTAATGTTTATGATAATGCTTTTGCTTTCAGACACAATAGAGTAACTTTAAAAAATACAAAAGCGTTTTATTTAATTTTTTCTGCTTCATGCCGCATCCCGCTTGTAACAGAGTAGGCAAAGGGAACCTAGTGTTGAGGCATTGGGATTTTGGTACACACCAGAGCAAAGTAATGAAAATATTAGATGTTTCATTCCTTGAGACGGAATCAAACCCACTACCAGTCGCGTTTACAATCGCACGCTTGCCACGATTGGCCTCAAAGTATTTTATATTTTAAAATAACTGGTTCAACTTTCTAGCAAACATAACCTGAAAATTTTCAATGTGATCACGTGTTCTGTAGAGTCATATTTCCATTCTGATTATCCAAAATACATATCTTCAAATGTGAAAATATATAATTTAAACATAATTATTACATCTTTTTAACTATTCATTTATCAATATTACCTATACCTATAATACAAGACTGTACCTATAATACAAGACTGTATTATAGGTATTTAGATTTAAACGACATTTTAACGTCATGGCCCTAGAGCAGTGGTTCCCAACCAGTGGTCCTAAGCCTAAATGTGGTCCGCGAACGATTTTAATTTTATGACTGGGGATGGTGAGGGGAAGATTCTGTTTAATTATCACAGATAATTTTTATTATACCTACATGCATAGTGGTCCCTGCTACCAGTAATGATATAAAAGTGGTCCTTGATCAAGAAAAGGTTGGGAACCCCTGCCCTAGAGGAATAAATTATTAATAAATCTCCATATAAAAACGCATTTTATATATTATAAAAATTGATTAATTTTAAACTTGATTGTTTTCGGAACAAAATGATTGTCACCCGATTACATATTTGTATGAGCTTCACGATAGTTTTACAAAATGCGTACGTAAAGTTTTACTCACCAAAAATATAATTTTTAGAATTCTCACTGTTTACTTTTTTTATGTCATACCTACTGAATACACACTCGTTATTTTATTTGCTTGTAACGAAATAAAAATGTATTAACCATACTGACCTTAATTTAGAATTTCTACATTGGCACATGTAAGACGCATCTGGTAGTTTTATAAATGACTGTACAAAGAAACAGAGGTAGAATAAGAGTTACTCTTTTTATTATAAGTACATTATAGTTTTATCAACTATATTGAATTATATTCAACTATTGTAATTGTATTGTCATGAATAGAAAATTTTTAACAAAGAAACCGACTTAAAGCGAAATATAGCATTTGAGAACCTCCAATTGAGAACCTCCTCCTTTTACAGAGGTCGTTTTAAATATATAAATAAATATAAATCTATTTTTTTATGATTTTAATGCATATCCTTCATGTAAGTACAAACATATATTGGGAAACGGAATCATTACCTAGTTACTAATAAATTCTCATTTGTTCTCCACTTTACGTCATTCAAAGCCCTTACTTTCTAAATATTTTATTAATATCAAACCAAAAGAACACAATAAACCGAACAAAATTCGAAATATCAACTACGCGTCCAGCAACTAACAAATCAACTGTATCATGAAAATGATAATAATAAGAATATTATTTATACTATTATTATTAAAAGACACCTAAATATTTTCCTTACGAGATATACAAACATTTAAGGCTTTGCTTAATGAATAAGCAAAATAGATACACAGCTGTGTACTCGAGTGCGTATTTTAACTCACAGTTTATAGTTGCGAAAAAGTGTTGCAACTGTTTCGATATTGTATCTGGACAAAAGGCTGTCTAGACTTAACACGTGCCTAGCCAACAGTTCACTTTAAGTTGCAATTTAGATCTGATTAAAACTTTTAAAGTTTAGTGCCATTTATACCTGGGTCTAAATATGGTTAGAAAAGTTTCAAAATATATCTAAGATTCTAGTAATTATACTATCTGAGCCAATTAAGAAACCAAAAGCTCTTTTATATCTATACCATACCTCTTTGGTCCTTAATGTAATATATATGTTATTAAATGTTTTTTAAAGCTAACTATTTTATTTTTTTTTATATGAAGATATTACCATATTTGTACTAAAATTATAATTTGTATTAATAAATGAACTATCGAGTTTAATTTTATCAAATAAACTATTAAAATTCTGACAATCTTTACAGATCTGGAAGATAATGTAACCGATGTGTACCTACCGTGAACTCAATCATATGAAAATGCATGGATTGTATTCTTTGCCAATGTATTTGTATGTGTTGTGAAATGAACAGTGCAACCTTGTGACTTTTGTGACGTGGAAATGAAAAGAGAAAAGTATAAGAAATTTTTGCTTGGATTTCGGTAAGCATTTTATATTTTTTATATTTTATTTATAGTTTTAGATTTATACATGGGACCGGTCGTAACGCAGTGGCACAAAGTGTAAACACGACAGATTGTAAGTTCGATTCCCACTCGAGGAAACGAAATATTAAATTTTAATTTTAATTTTCTTTGCTTCGTTCTGGTGTCGAAATAAAAGTATGGCGTTGGTATCCGCCACTCAACACGCAGTGCCTCCAGAATTTGGTGGAAAGTGTGGAGTGGAGTGTCTCAACACTAGGCACCCTCTGCCTACCCTACTTACTACATGCGGAATACATGCGTGGTGGATGTACAGCAGTTTATATCAAACAACCATTTGATAAATCAAATATGCCATAATTTACTATGCCATAGGTAACGTTTCAACATCAAAAAAGTAATAGCTGCCTTGTGGCCACATTCTAACG
>DWQW01004421.1:0-19880 GCA_018249695.1 Heliconius erato demophoon | reverse complement strand
TGGGTTCGATCCCCACTCGAGGAGATGAAATATTTACTTAAATTTATATTTCCATTTCCTCGCTCTGGTGTCGAGGTTAAGCGCGGCGTTGAGTTCTGCCACTCAACACGCAATGCCTCCAGAATTCTGCAGAAAGTGGGGAACGCAGTGTCTACACTAGGTTCCCTAGGGATGCAGCGTGAAGCTGAAAAAAAAAAATTACCCATCCAAGGAATGCAGGCTTGCCTGGTGTAGATGCTGTTCTCGATTTCCCTCTGTTTATCGTTGATACGATCGAGTTTTCCATTGAAACCGTTCACCCAAACAGCGTGCTCTTGTAACAGCTTATTTTCGTTGTAGCTAGCGCGACGTTGTTCGGCGCTCAACTGGAGGTACTCTAAGCAAAGAAATGTTTGATATTTAGTTTTAAGTAATTGTCTACTGGGGTCAGTGGTGGCGCAGGGGCACAAGTGAGTGACTGTAAATGCGACTGGATGTGGGTTAATTCCCATTTAAGGAAATGAAATGTTTATTTAATAACACTAGGTTCCCTCTGCCTACACTGCTATGTACGGGATACAGCGTGAAGCTGATTTGATTTTAGATTATCATTATTTTTTAAATATTGTAGTTTGATGTACTTGTCTCTATGTATTCATTATTAAACTAACCCTCAGAGACATAGAATTGATGAATAGCCCAGTATTTGACAACGGGACCGCTGCGGGGTGCGGGCGCCCATTCGTAGAATCCTTGTACATGCCAGTCGTAGACAGCATTGGTGAACTCATCTTGACGGACCTAAACAATAAGCATATAAATTTGTATTACGTCTCAATTTCCCATCATATCTGTTGAAGATATTCTTATAAAATTTAACTTGCTTTTGTATAATTTCTACCTCAAAATTTCTTTATCAATTTTTTTTTAATATTGTAAATGGCAATAAAATAAATATATTTGAAGGCGCTGTTATATACCACCCTACATTTATATACTACCTATATAATGTATATATAAGCAATCTATGCTGTAAGTAACAATTGAACAATAGTTGAAGAAAATTTGATTGAGAACTCCAAAATTCCGCGGAAAGTAGAGAAACAGTGTGTGAGTGACTAGACTCCTTCAGCATATCGTACTTACAGCGACTTGTAAACCAGCGACAAAACCGTTGTCATCATAGTAACCACAGACGGCGCGGTCAGCTGGACAGTACAGGACAAGGGAAGCGCGAGGTCCAGGAATACGTTCAGTGAGAGTCCATCTCGCTTGGACAGCCGCTCTCATGTTGTAGGGAATTTCATAGAAGAAACTGGAGCCCACTCCAAGCCCAACATCGAAACGGACTGTAAAATTATTGAATAAATTAATTTTGTATTTTTTTTTATCTGAGAACTATATTATTTTTACTATTATTTATAAAATAGAAATTGAAAGTAACAAAGAACAAACAACGTACCTCGTAGTCCCGGATCGTGAGCAGAGACTGAAAAAAATAAAATAATAATTATATAGTAACAAAATAAATAATTGTGTCATTTCCAATTATATTTTCACTTAGTAAAATAATTAAATGCAAAAAATATTATAGATATAGATTATATTTCTATAAAATTTATGCAAACTTACCGCATGCTAGGGCAAGCCCGAGGAAGACCAGTAACCCCTTCATGGTTGGGTTGTTGTGACTGTAACGGCAATCACTTTGGAATATCTATTTATATTATTTTCCATTTCCATGTCTTATCGTAAAAAAGATATCCTATAGAAATCTGCGTAATCCGCAGATTGGAATTGATTATAATAATTAATGAGTATCTGTCACCGATATACACTATACGTAAAAGTGTTCAGAAATTGACAATTTCTGATGAAAAATATGATAAATTGCATAATATGAAATATTATGCAATTTATTCATTTTTTTATACCTATTTCTTTATTTATGTTTTAGTTCTATGCTTGAATAGGTCCTAAATTATTATTTTTTTCATTAAATTATTTTTTTATTATGTTTTACTCATTCCTTTTGTTATAAGTCAGATGAATGTATTTTTCTTAGCAAATCACACAATGTTGTATTATTTGTATTATTTTTATGGACACAAGTTTTTTTTATTATTTTTCAACGCTGGGCTTTTTTGTCTCGGTGCCAGAGCGAAGAAACGAAAATATTAAGAAATAATAATTTATACCTTAGAGTGGGGATCGAACCCACAGCCATCGCGTTACAGTCACACCCTTGTGCCCTTGAGCCACGACGGATATAATAATATATCAAAAACAACAAACTCGACTGACCAAAATTAAGAAAGAAATCCCGACCGTTAATCCTAATAGTCAGAAGCAGGGTTTATATGAATTTGTGAAGATAACTCGATGGGAACCGTCTTATATGAACTCTTCACCTCTCTTAAGTATATATTTTAAAATAAAAAGACATTTGTAAACTATATATTTTTTATTTAATACCATTAATGTCTCCTTTTTACTTATTTATATTATAAGAGGCATTGTAATTTTATAAAAGCTATAGAATTTTCAAGTGTCTAGCCTGAACCATTTAGGATTTTTTTCGTATAATCCCATAAGGTGGATGAGTAACGTTCTCCATTTAATAAGAGCCTGCTAACGACTCCAGCAGGTTTGGCTGAGTCTCCATCCCTAGAAATTACAGATAAAATAGTATGTATTTATTTAGAAAACGTATAAAAATTTGAACGTAGCGCCTCCTGGAAACCGAGTCGGTCGATCGGACCAGGACATGGTCGGTTCCCAGGAGGCATGGGATCGAGTACCGCTACGTTCAAATTTTTATGTTTTCTAAATAAGTATTTTTCTAATACTTTTCTTATTTTTATTCCTAAGTGTGGATTAACACTTTAAAAATGTTTAAAATAAGTCTTTGTCTTTCCTGAGTGTGGAACACATTTTTTAAAGTGTTAACTTTAAAAAATGTGTTCACTTAATTTAGTTATATTTTGTTCATATTACTAGTGAATATTATTTTAAGTTTAAAATGTTGGTATATGTGTATCAATTTATTTTATTTTCTGGTTCCAGTAATATAGTAAAATATCAATTTTAATAATAGCGGGTTAGAAGAATAGAAGAATTTTAACTACGATATTAAAATAAAAAAATACCGGCATTTGATATCCCAAGGATTGTCGATGTAATAGATATGAAGACTGAGGACCGGGTGGTTTTCAGCCAGCTTGTACAGACACTCCGGTGCAAAGGGTATTGTCATCTAAATATAAAAAAAAATGCTATTATGTTTATTATGAATATTTCAATGAGTCGTGGCGCAGTGGCACAAAGTGTGACTGTAAAACCGATTGGTTGTGGGTTCGATCGCCATCCGAGGAGATGAAATATTTACTTAAATTTATATTTCCGTTTCTTCGTTCTGGTGTCGAGGCAAAGCGCGGCGTTGAGTCCTGCCACTCAACACGCAATGCCTCCAGAATTTGGCAGAAAGTGGGGAACGGAGTGTCTTAACATTAAGTTCCCTCTGCCTAGCCTGCTGTATGCGGGATACAGTGTGAAGCTGATTTATGAACATTTCAATTTCATAAAAAATATTTATAGTTTCGATAGTGTACTACAAAACTGTATAATAAAACAGATTCCGACATATTTAGGTAGTTTTTATTTTTTTTATTTTTGGTTTGCTTGTTAAACGATTCTGCCACCAGTCTAGTATAAAACTATGTGACGACGGTTTCTCGCTCTGACTACCTCATAAGGTATTTGAGAACAATAGATAGCAGAGAAGCTATTTTGCACGGAGACTTCAAATAAATAAAATAAGATATTAAAAATAAAATATTTAAAGATTTTTTGTTGCGCAGGCACTAGTGTGTTCGACCCCTACTCGGGGGAATGAATAATTATTTAATAATATTTTCATTACTCTGGTATCAATAATATTTTCATTACTCTGGCATCAAGACAAAAGTGCGGCGTTAAGTTCCGCCACTCAACACGCAATGCGAAAAATTCTGGGAAGTTGGGGAACGGAGTGCCTTAATATTAGATTCACGCTGTCTACCATGCTATATGCGGGATACAGCGTGAAGCTATATGTACAACCATTTTTAAGCATCGACTACTGTGGACTTACTGTAACTGAATGAACTGTGGACTTGACAGTGATAAAATTAACATTCGAATTTAAATGAATTTCATAATTCATTTAAATTTCTGTATATTAAATGTAGCATGGCAGCTATTAAGTATATAAGATTTCTGATGCCAACCCTAGGTTTATACTAACAAAAAAAAACAACTTTTACACAAAAATGTCTGCCAAAAAACACAATTGTATACATATAATATACTAATAAAATTCACTATTTTTGTCATATAACGTATGTAACATAAATCAAATCATAAAAAAAAATTATGGCATATAATTAAATTTTTGCAGCGCACATGCTTAAAGCACTGCGATGGCGTTTCTTATTCGTTATTTTTCGTCTTACTTATTTCGTTATTAGACTAAGGTTAAGGCTAAGGCTAACTAAGATTTACACCGTAATGTTATATAACCTACAACACTTCTGAAGAATGCAACTTTCGTACAAAACAAAAAATATTGGACCACTAGAAACAGTGGTCTTAGCGTTTAAACAAACAAACAAACAAACTCTTCCCCTTTATTATATTAGTTATTAGAAATATTTTGTTTATATCTAAACGTCTCTACAAGGTAAAGGGCGTTATCTTACTGATTAATCTTTACCAAGATAAATTATAAATATTTTTTAGTTGTTGGTTTCCATCCGACCGTAGCTACGATATTAGACATATAGAATTATTTACACTTTATTAAAAGAAATATGTAAGATTTTTATCTTGTTTTTTTTCGATCGATTTGTAAATCGTTCATAAATACAAAACAGAGATTTTATTATTTGTTTCTCACATTTTTTTAAAATAATATTTTTGTTTAAATTAAAAGGTTGTCTGGTCTTTCAGCCAACGTGGTGTAGTGTGGCTGTACACACCAAAGTTATGACTCCATTCCTCTTCAGTTAAATGTTTTAGTGTATTTATGAAAATATCTAGTAATTGGTCACAAAGTGAAAAATCGAATGCCGAAAACGGTTGAGATAAAATATTTTAGCATTCCGTAGTACTATATACAAGTAGGCTTCGAAGTAGTAGTCGTGTTGTAATACTATAGTAATTGTTGTTTTTAATTTTCCATACCTCCGCCACCGTCCGGCCGTTGTAGACTTCGAACCAGTCCCTGCCTTTGGGGGGTTTCGTTAGCTTGCCAAAGATTTGGAAACCGACGCCGACCAGGTATCTAGGTATAAAGAAGAGAGAACATATATATATATATATATATATATGTTCTCTTATATATATTTGTTCTCACACACAACATTTTTAAAGTGTTATTCCACACTTACGAAAGAAAAATATATTATTTAGAAAACGTATAAAAATTTGAACGCAGCGGGACTCGAACCCGCGCCTTCTGGAAACCGACCAGGCCTGACCACTAAGCCATGCGTTCTCGCCAAGCTGCGTCAAAATTTTTATACGCTTGTTACAACTTCTTTATGTTGTTAGTATCTCTGTGTACAACACATTTTATACGTTTTCTAAATAAGTATTTTTCTTGCCTAAGTGTGGAGTAACACTTTAAAAATGTTTAAAAAATATTTAAAAAATAGTATTCTCTCTTGCCAAAAGATAATTCTCTGTAATTATCTTTGGGTAGCGGAGATTTTTATAAATTTCCGCACTTCCCTTGTGACATATAAATTAGAGAATTCATAATTATATTAAATTAAAAAATATTTATAGGTAATTTAAAAAAAAATTAAAGAAAATTATTGCCATTTTTAAAAGTTTTATTTTGTGAGCGCGTTTGAGTGCTAAGGGCTTGTTAATTTTATAGGAAAGCTTTTTTTTCATAAAAAAAGTAGTATTGACATAATTAGAGATGCGCCGACTATGTATACGGTTTTTATTCGGTATATATATGTCATCTTTTTCATTATCGTCGTGCCGTTTTCGGCCAATATCGAAATCGGCCCAATTACTCGGTTATGGTGCCGAATACATTCGGTTCGATTATTTTTTATTTAATTACTATTATAAATTAAATGAGTCTTATTTATTGCTATGTCTATCTCCTTCGCATGAGTGGAGCGATGCCAAACTGGAGACGCGTATTCACCCGCAGAGAACGATGATATATATATACCGAATACCAAATGAATATTCGGCGCATCTCTAGTCAAATCATCTTATTATAAAATTAAGAATCATATGAGGCCAATCATGGCGTAGGGGCACAGTGCGACTGTAAACTGTGCGACTTGTTGTTTGTTCGATTCCCACGCGAGGAAATGAAATATTTATTTAAATGTATATTTCTATTTCTTCGCTCTGATATCGAGGCAAAGCGCGGCGTTAAATTCCGCCACTCAGCACGCAGTACCGCCCGGTGAGGTAGTGAGCGGAGTGTCTTAACACTAGCTTCCCTCTGTCTACTTTGCTGTGTGCGGGATACAGCGTAAACCTAAAAAACATCATATACTCATAAGCATTAAATTACCCTTTCGTGGTGAGCGCAAACCATGGAAGTATGGTGTCACAAGATTTTTCGCGAGTCATATTGTAGTGATAATGAATACCTGAAAATAATATACAATTAATTGGAAAGTTCAGTTTCAATCATTTAACATATAACAATTATATTTTTATTTTATTTTATTATAGAAACTGTGTGTTAAATGAAAGAACCTAACGGTGTATTCTGTTATATTGGAGATATGAAAATTATATCAATATTAAATAGATGATTTTCCCAGTGAGAAATCGAACTCACGACCAGCAGCAGCACTTTTGCATTTTTCCCGACTGCAAAGGAAACTGCTAAACGGATTTACATAACTAAATCATCGTTAGTTTTGTCTTAACAGACCAAGTATTCTTAGATATGTGATGTTAACAAAATGAAACATGGCGGCTGTATGAGGATCTCTCTTATCTAAGGAATTTCTTAATACTGTTTGTGTTTTTATATAACAATTAAATTATAGAATTTTTGGTTGCTATTTTTTTTATCAGCTTCACGCTGTATCCCGCACACAGCAGGGTAGGCAGAGGGAACTTAGTGTTGAGACACTCCGAACTCCTACTTTCTGTCGAATTCTGGAGGCGTGTTGAGTGGCAGAACTCAACGCCTTGCATCGCTTTTGCACTCAGCGCTTTTGCATCGACACCAGAGCGAAGAAATGGAAATATAAATTTAGGTAAATATTTCATCTCCTCGAGTGGGGCTCGAACCCACAACCAGTCGGTTTTACAGTCACACTTTGTGCCGCTGCGCCACGACTGGCCTACTGAAAGCAACATGCATCTGAAAATAATGTTTGGGTGGAAATGAGAAATATCGCTAGGTCAGTTTATAGAAAAAAAAGAGTACGAGGAAATAAACTTGCAACACAGTGTGGGACAAAATTTAGTCACATTATGGACCTTGATAACATTACATGATAAGGTGGTTATCATTTAATATGGGTATTTATTTATATTTGTTATCAACTATACAGACAGATATGATGCCTCACATGTTTTTTGTTGTTACGTATGTAGGTAGATGTATTATGTTATTGGCGTGGTTGGTTCTTAAATATAGATCTTTATCAATGAGCAGGATATGATAAATTCAAATTCAAATAATTTTTAATTCAAAATAAGAAGATACATGCTTCATTTTTTGAACCTTAAAAAATTTACCACCTTTTGTTGTTGACTGAGTTGACTAAAATAATGCCTCAGACCTGAGAAGAACCGGCGCAAGAAACTTAGCAGGACCTATTTTTTTAAAATCAATTTTAAACAAATACATATTTAATTATCTATGACAATGATAGATACCTTTGAAACAGACTGGAGCGAGCATTTTATTCCCAAGACGTGTTATCTTTTACAAAATCATTAATTTGGTAGTAACCTTTAACACACAAACGTCTTTTCACAATTTTTTTAAATCGTGATTTAGAAAATTCTCTGACGTTATGGTAAAACGTTCAATTTCATTTCTTACATTATCATATGTGTCAGTCTATTTTTCTTATATCTTACTTAACTTTATTAAAGTAAGTCTATAGAGTTTTTTGGTCTAGTAATAAATATAATTAATATTTTTCCATATCTGAAACCACTCTTGTTATAGGTTATGAAAGGGTGAGTTCCTGGTGATCTGTAAAACAGGTATATACCCAGTATGGACACCAGTCTCTCACATTAGCTTTTTAATGTTCACCACTGGTTTCTTTGTCAAATGTGTATTTTTTATGACCAAGCTTTGTGAGATGAAAATAAAGATTTATTTATTATTATTATTATATGGTTCATACCCATGTTAGGAACGCAATTTTGTTTCTTGAACAGAGTTGTGTTGAGCTCAGCTTCTGTGCTAGGTATGCGCATAAGCTGACCATCAAGATCGTTAACCCAAACACCGCCGTCTTGTAAAGTAGCGCCGTTCTCCACTTGTGGACCAGCCCCCGCTTTTAGAGACTCTGAAATAAGCCTATTGTTAACATTCTAGATTTATATTATTTAAAAAAATATATATTTTCATACCCAACAAGACTAATCTTTCTCTAATGTTTATATTTCAGCATAAGAATATATTTAATAATTTTTAATCGTATAGTAATAATACAGTATATACCTTCAGATACAAAATATTGAGTGATCGACCAATAATCTCGTCCGGGTTCTCCGTCCGTGGATGGAACACTCCATTTGACAAATCTTTGCTCAGGCTTGAACGATGAGCTTATTAATTCGTCAACAGGAAACTGAAAATATTTTATTTCATTAGTATCTACTATCAAATTATTTTGATAATTTACCATCACTGTAAAAATGATAATGAATTGAGGCCAGTCGTGGCGCAGGAGCACAAAGTGTGACTGTAAAATAGACTGGTTGTGGGTTCGATCTCCACTCGAGGATATGAAATATTTACTTAAATTTATATTTCCATTTCCTCGCTCTGGTGTTGAGTTCTGCCACTCAACACGCAATGCCTCCAGAATCCAGCAGAAAGTGGGGAGCGGGCTGTCTAAAAAAAAACACTAGCTTCCCTCTGAACCCCTACCCTGCTGTGTGCGGGATACAGCGTGAAGCTGAAAAAAAAAATGACTTACTTAAACTGGGAAATTTATGATAACTTTACTATGAAAAACAATCATAAATTCAAATTTTCCTTCCAAAAATACTACTTTAATTGAAGTCAAAATTAGTAAATAAAGAATGGAAAACTTTTACAGCATTCTGTATATCAAATATTTCTAGAACTAAAATACAGAGATTTTTGTTCGGCCTTCGACCCTCTTATCTCGTTGATTCGAATAAATTAGATAAACGACTGCATTGTGACTACTGACAAATGTATTAAATTGCTCTTTCGTGTACATATCACGCTGTAATGCTAAAGTAATAATATCAATCTGCGACTAAATCTTCTAGTTATCTAGAAGAACTTTGAACTGGAACAATGGAAGATTTTTATGCGTTACCTAAATAAATATTTTTGTTTCCTAAGTGTGGAATAACACTTTAAAAATGTTGAAGTAATGGAAGGTTAATTATCTTATTAGTATAAATAAAATAACAACAATATATATATTATAGAAGAAGGTAGCATTGTGGGCTCTTTTGTAATTTATTATCAAAAATTACGATTTCTTTTTTAGACGGAACGGTAATATGACAACATTAAAAATCTGAGGAGTCAGATACATTCTGAATATTTTGTGACACGAGTTCTTCTAGAGCATCGGTTCTCAACCAGTGGTCCGTGGACCAGTAGTGGTACGCAGCACCTAAAATATGGTTCGCGAATAATTTAAAATGTTGGTGTTTAAGCAAAGTCTACCTGCAGTTAAGCTATTTCGTTAGTAAAACATGAAATATTTTGACATTTAAATTAAATATACTTTGAAATTCATTGATTTTTAATATTTACTTAAAAATTCACACACAAAAAAAAACAAAATATAAAACGTCAGATTTTTTTTTAAACTTTTGACTTTGAAATTAATATTTTTGTTTAATTTTTATTATACCTACAAAGGGGTCCCTGCTAACAAGAATTCTATAAAAGTGGTCTCTGATCAAGAAAAGATTGGGAACCCCTGGAGATTAGTGGGTTCAGCGTCAAATATATAAATTATGGACCCACACTGGCTGTGCAGCCGAAATAAATCTATGATTTTTGATGACATTAACTTCAATATATTTAAATTGGATGAAGGGGGACTCTATAACCCTTACTTGATTTCAAATGGTTAAATTTGCGTTTATTCGGTATATATAATTATTTTAATACTCTGTCGCATTTTTTTATTCTATAGTAAATCATATTTAGATAAATAAATATCAAAACTGCTGATGTATTATTTAGTTTTGTATTCCTTTTTCTTTTTTTTATTTAATTAATTAAGATCTATAAACAAACAAGGAGGTTAACCGTTTAGGTATTTACATGGGTTAGGTAAATAAATAAAAATAAATAAATAAATCAGCGTCACGCTGTATCCCGCTCACTGCACGGTAGGCAGAGGGAACCTGATGTTTAGACACTCCGTTCCCCATTTTCTGCCGAATCTGGAGGCATTGCGTGTTCAGTGGCAGAACTCAGCACCGCGTTTGTCCTCGACACCAGAGCGAAGAAATGGAAATATAAATTTCGAGTGGGAATCGAACTCACAACCAGTCGGTTTTATAGTCAAACTTCGTGCCACTGCACCACGACTGGCCTCTTTAGGTTAGATAAATTTATTATAATTATATAGTCGTATATAGGATGACATAAAACATATTAGCCTACTGATCTTAAGAACTTGCCCTGCCTTATAATTTGTCTTTTAATAAACATATCAATGACTAATGATAATAAAAAAATTGTCACGATTGAAACCAACGTTATATATCATAATTCAATTGAAAAATGATTAAACAAGACTTGAAATTGTTAAATTTTAAATATTTTTTTTACTCTACTACTTTTTTATCTATTCAATTCAATTTTTTATTTTAAACAATACATGTTCATATAAATATAAATCTAATCTTAAATTGTTTACGCGAACTACATCTAAATAGACTAAAATATCTACATATCAAAGTTCACTAGTTGTTATCAGTGTTTTAGTCCAAACATTAAATATTTAATAAAGAAAATGTATCTATAATAAAACCACTAAAACATATTAATAGACGATAAAAATCTATTATTTATTGCCTATAATATTCAGACTGCGATATACTAAATATTGATAAATGAGCGTCTAATTAAAGTTGTTGGTAAACTATTTTTTTATCAGCTCCACGCAGTATTTCGCATGTGGCGGAGTAGGCAGAGGGAGTCTAGTGTTAAGACACTCTACTCTCCCCTTTCCACCGAATTCTGAAGGTATTGTGGTATAAGGCTGCGCTTTTGCCTCGACACCATAACAAAGAAGTGAAAATATAGGAAGTTAGTATTGTGACCCCCGCAGATATTTGTTATTGAGAATCACGCTGGCCTGTGAAACTTTGTCAAAAACGGAACGTATCATAATATCGCAATTATGCAAAAAAATCTGAGAGAAGTCACCGCATTTCTGTGGTTTACGAAGCAGTTTAAAAATGCACTCGTCAAAACTTTTTAATGTACTGCAATTATTTCAATAATTTTGAAATAATTGCATTTTAAAAACCGTTGTCCTGCAGGATTTTTAAGGATTTATATGTACCTTATTAAATTATGCATATTTATGTTAATTTTCATTGTTTTAATAGATTCCATGATATTGGTAATTTTGCCCCCTCATATTGCTTGTGATCCTATAACATACAGATATGATATTTGAATATTTTACTTTGTTTTTAAAAAAATATTGTCCCCAGCTATCAATTGTGTGAATCTTTGCTATCAGGACTAAATCTTGAAAGCGAAAGCGGACCTGGACGCGGATATTGAAGCGGCTATCAAAGTATGGCTACTAGATAATAGAGAGGATGTCGCCAGCGGTTCTAGCCAATACCAATGGATGTGATATCTCGTAGTAGCAACAATCATGAAAATGTCGTAGAAATCGTCTGAATGTCATGAAAATGACCAACCTCACCTGAGGACTCAGATACATTCTGTATATTTTGTGAAACGAATTATTCTAGCGAGAGCTTTGGAGAAGACTGGATTCAGCGTCAATTCCATAACTTATGGACTCACGAGGGGCCATATCACCCTTTCTGGATCACTTTTTTTTTCATTTCATTGCAAGTCATATATAGATAAATAAATATCAATACCGGTGATATATTATTTAGATTTGCAATCATTTTACTTTTCATACTGGACCTCAAAAACAAAATTGGGGGCCACATTATCACCTTCTCCCAATCAATCAATCAATCAATCAATCAGCTTCACGCTGTATCCCGCACACAGCAGAGTAGGCAGAGGGAACCTAGTGTAAGACATTCCGTTCCCCACTTTTTGCCGAATTACGTGTTAAGTGGCAAAACTTAACGCCGAGCTTTGCCTCGACACAGGAGCGAAGAAATGGAAATATAAATTTAAGTAAATATTTCATCTCCTCAAGTGGGGATCGAACCCACAACCAGTCGGTTTTACAGTCACACTTTGTGCCCCTGCGCCACGACTGGCCTCTGTAATTCCATCGAGTAGGATCCGAACCCAAGGTGAACATAGCCAAAGCTCGCTTATTTATCCAAATGTTTAATAAGTACAAGTGACAAGATACACATACAAATTCTTTTTTATTACGTATACGTACGTCAATTGAATGATAATAAATAATTAATTACTGTGTTCAGTTGCTATCTGTAAAGATTATCTTATACGTTCTACCCTGTTAATATGTGATAAAAATAATGAAGCTAATTTATGTATAGTATTTTTTCCAGTTTCACGTTGTATCCCGCGTGTAGTAGAGTAGGCAGAGGGAGTCTTGTGGTAAGACACTCCGCTCTCCACTTTCATCCAGATTCTGGAGGCATTGCGGGTTGAGTGGCGGAAATCAACTTCGCGGTTTATTTCGACCCCAGAGCAAAGAAATGAAAATATGAATATTTAATTTGGTCGAGTGGGAATTGAACCCACAACCTATCGCGTTTACAGTCATACGCTTGTGCCACGACTGGTTTCACGTTTATTTTGTATTTATATCGTATCAATAACTTGTTTTTCCTTATATATATACTGACTAGTTTTTACACGTACTGCAGTATCTTCCCTCCCGTGTTGAAATGGAAATATTTTAGAGTGGTGTATAAGACATGACTCGTGCTAAGTGCCCGAGGTAACTGATACCGCAGGTACTGTAGGTTACATCGAAACGATACACGTGACGTAATATAATCGTCTTCTTCGATAAATGGACTCTTTAACACAAACAGCATGTGCATTCGAACCGGCAGTTCTTCCAATAAGCCAAACGAAATCCTCAATCTTATAATATTAGTGTAGTTCATATATTTAGTATTTGGCTTAACTTGCTTGTTACATGCCAAAAAGTGTACAAGACATCTTTGACTAAATTATCTATAAAAACCGCTTAAATATAAAAGTTATATGCAAAGATTTCCAGTTTAAACGAAACAATATACACATTTATAATAAAAAAAATACTTTTTTAAAAATAAAAACAAAAAAATACATACAGCGAGTTGTAGACCCGCAACGAATCCGGAAGGATCATACAGAGGGCAAACTGCTCTTCCAAGAGGACAATACAGCCTAAGTTCTTCGAGAGGTCCCGGAGGTCGTTCCGTTCTTCGCCACCCTTCACTTTCAGCTGCGGCAATCGTCCGAGGAATTTTAAAGAAATATTCCTTGTCAGCCAAAGCGTCTGTCCACCCGAATTTCACTGTTGGTGTTAATTATTATAAAACAATATATACTTTTATTATTAAAAAAATACATACTCTAATAATTTTATTAAGTTCAAATGTTCGTGAAGAAAGAGAAGAGATATACTCGTATGTATGAAATGTATGGACTTTTTGGGTCAAAGGCTTTATTTATTTTGTTGACAAAGTCTGTCGGTTAGTCAACTAATTCTATGTACCTATTGTACAAAATGTATTTACAGCAGCTTTAATAATTTATTACGTCTGTTTGTGGTGATAAGGGAATCTTTGGCATATGGATCTTGAACGCCTAAGAGAGGATGTGAGGAACATCGACTGTCGTCTCCCATAATGTCATCAAATAATATTGACTTTATGGTAGAATCGTTAACTACTGAATTGATTAATGTGTACAATCATCATGCCCCCTGGTTAACACAAGTTATTAGAAATAAAATGGCTAAACGTGACAGAGCCAAGCGTCGCTACTTTCACAATACTATTCATAATCTCTGTCAAGCGCAAGTTTGGAGATTCTTGGAGTCGTTTGGTGTGGGCTAAACCACTAATACTCGTCAAGTCTCGTAGTGGATCTTAAAATTCTCTAACTCTTTTTTTATAACTCCACCATTTAGAATAAACCCTTAAAATTTAAAACTCTGAAATTTTTGTCTCATATTGACATACCAGACTCATTTTCATTTTCTTTCAACGATGTGTCCGAGGTGGATGTTAAGAAGTGTGTCCACTCCATTTCTTCCAAAGCCTTCGGTAGTGCAATATTAACCTTGACATGATTCTTCCTGTGTTAGAGAGCATTGCTCCAATGGTCACCCACATCATTAACTTTTCACTGACTCGTAATTCCTTCACAGTGGAAAAGTGCTTATATTACCGTCTCATATCTATCCTGCCTATTCTATCTAAGGTTCTTGAATCTTTAGTTAACACCTTTAACAACTTTACTCCTTTTTCTCATCCAACAATGTACTTTGTCCATTCCAATCCGGTTTCCGTCCTTTCCACAGTCGGAGCACTGCTGAATATTACTGAGGCCATTCGGTGTGCTATGGACAATACCAAGCTCACTGTTATGATACTGGTTGATTTCAGCAGTGCTTTCAACTCTGTTGACCTCGATATACTTCTTGCCACCCTTCGGGCAGTTAATGTTTCCTTCGAAGCCATAAAATACTTTCGATCTTACCTCTTCGGTCGCCGGCAATGTATAAAAGCAAACGATATCACATCAACATGACTTGAACTTACTGCTGGCGTCCCTCAAGGCGGCGTGCTTCCCCACTTCTTTATTCTATATTTATTAACAATATCTCAAGAGTCTTTACTTCTCCCTTCCATCTTTATGCTGATGATTTGCAACTTTACCGGCACTGTTATAACTGTCTGAAGTTATCGAATCATCATACTCATACTTGGGCTGAATCCTTCGGTCTGTTAATTAACCCAAAAAAAATCTCAGGCTATTATCATTCGCAGCAACAGAGTTAGATTCAAAATCAACTTTGATGCCATCCCTCAGATTCAATATTCTGGAGTGACTATACCTTATTGTGAAAATGTAAAAAAATTAGGTCTTATTATCGATTGTAACTTGTCTTGGACACCTCATATCAATGCTATCAGCAAGCGCATGCATTTCTCTTATCATTCTCTTAGGCATCTCCAACATTTCCTTCCTCATAAAACCAAAATTATGCTAGCGCTGTTCTCCTTCCAATTCTCGACTATGCCGACGTTTGTTATTTGGATGTGACTGAGGAATTACTCAAAAAGTTAGAGCGAATTCAAAATTTAGCTATACGCTTTATTTTTTATTTACGTAAGTATGTTTCTCGATTTTGAGCTCAACTTAACTGGTTCCCAATTCGTCTTCGCCGTGATATGCAGATCCTTACATTGCTTTTTAAAATTCTCAACTACCAGAATTTTCCTGCTTACCTGCGTCCCCGTTTTAACGTGCTGCCCACAAATACCCTCACGCTTAAGGCGGCCATGTGTCATTCCATCACTTGACATAATGAAGAGCAAGACCAAATTCCTGCAAAAATCCTTTTCTGTGTGCCTCATTCCTCTGGAATCAACTACCCAATCCTATCCAGAAAAGCCCTTCCTTAATGTCCTTTAAATCCCAACTGAAAAAGCATTTATTCGCAAGTGAGACTGATTGACCTAGCTCAGTATTTTTTTAATTTGACTACCTCACTTAAACATGTTCTTTTTTTTGTATACGAGTATACTTGTATATTTATATGACTTCTTATATGACGTCTGTATATTTATAGTCACCATGAATATGTATGTATATATGTGCGTGTATATATGTATATATATAAGCAATTATATAGTTATTTATATTTTATTTATTTGAATATTGTATATTATACCATTGACATTGAAAAGAGCAACTGTTGAGTTTCTTGCCGGCTCTTCTCAGCAGAACTGCCTTCCGAACCGGTGGTAGCTTTTTTTTTGTTTTTATGTTCATTCGAGAATTCAAAAGTGCTTATAAGAGTTTATTTGAATAAAGAATATTTTGAATTTGAATTTATTTATGTAAATACGTATGGATCTTTGTATACATAATTATTTTTTTATACACACTATGTTTTATGTTTATAATTTTTTAATATTATTTTGTTTCTATTAAGTTTGCATTAATTGACTCTACACCGCAAATTGGTTCTCATCCACTTCCGTTGGTTGGCTGGAAGAGATTTCTTTAAGAGATAAGCCCGCCATTGTAAACAATCTTTTCAATTTTATTATTTCTTTGTGTTTTTTACATGCAATAATCTATATATATAAAAGGACTTGTGCTGACTGACTGAGGTAAGACGCACGCAGAGCCGTAACCGCTGATGGTAGAAACGTGAAATTTGGGTAGATGTTTATTTTCATATTCTGGACATCCACTAAGAAGGGAATTTGAAAAATTTTAACCCTAAAGGGATGTAATAGGGGTTGAAAGTTTGTATGGATTTTTTTTTAATCTGTACCGATTTTTATAAAATTTTAAATTCAGATTCTTAAAAATACTTCATTGATTACGTGTTTCACGGTTTTTAAGAATTCACCCCCTAAGGGTTCAAATAAGGGGTTGAAAGTTTATATGGAAAAATCTTTAAATTGCCACCGATTCTTATAAAAAATTAAATTCAGACTGTTAAAAATATTTTATTGAACACGTGTTTCGTGGTTTTTTTAGAATTCACTCCGCGCGCCCTCTAGTAATATATATATTATTTTATATTCTTCCGTCGCAAAATTTTATCCCTACATTACTTAATACGGTTAAAGTACGTATGCAAATAACATTATATTCTTTTAATTTTTTTGTACAATAAAAACGTATTAAAAATACTTAATAGAAACAATGAAGTTTTTTTTAAAAAATAAATGCATTTAGGATAATACTTCACGCTGTGTCCCGCACACAGCAGGGTAGGCAGAGGGAACCTAATGTTAAGACACTCCGTTCCCCACTACTACTATATATCTAATATATATATTTTAAACTAGTATGTAAACATGTGATAAATGACAGTTATATTTAATAGTCTGTTTCCGTTACAAAATTAACATAACAAGAAATACCGTATTATGTTGTAACAATTTGTTAATTATAAAACTATATTTACGTAGGTATTTCGTGCTTCTGTTGTGAGATACGTAAAAATGTTTATTTTATGGGTAATGAAAAAATCTATTTCCGCTAAGAATCTACTTTACCTCTGAGCCCACTGTACTGGAGACCTGAAATAAAAAAAATAAATAATATTATGGAAATATAAATAGAAAATATATCTATTAAAAGTTGAAAATGTTATTAAAGATAGCAACATTGTATATTGCAGTATTTCTTGCATATGGAAGTCCATTTAAAAAAAAAAAGATTAGCTTCACACTTTCCCACATAAAGAAGCAGGGTAGGTAAAGGGAAAAGTGTCAAGGCGCTTTGATCTCCACTTTCCGCTTAATATTCGAGACATTGTATGTTCAAAGACAGCATTCGACGCTCTGAGAATCGAATCTCAACCGTCATGCTCATAGGCACACCGATGCGCCACGATGACCTTAATTAATCTTAAGATATTTATTGCATAATTGAAGAAATTGCAATTCAGTTTCAATGTGGCGTGATATAAAACGATTTGATAAGATAAAGGATTGGCTTTTGGATCAACATAATACTATATACAATATACGTTAGTTGCCATCTGCAACTCCATTTGCATGAATATATTTGAGCCTTACGACCCCTACCGCGTTACTACAAGTTACCACCCATTTTACTTAAGTAATTTAAAAAAGAAGCCAGTCGCGGACTGGACTGGTCGTGGGTTCGATCCCCACTCGAGGAAATGAAATATTTATTTTCATTTATATTTTAATTTCTTCGCTCTGGTGTCGAGGCAAAGCGCGGCGTTGAGTTCCGCCACCCAATACGCAATGCCTCCAGAACTCGGCAGAAAGTGGGGAACGATGTGTCTTACACTACACTAGGTGCTGTGTGCAGGATACAGCGTGAAGCTGATTTAATTTAATTATTTTTTTTATTAAAAAAAACAATGATGCTGGCGAAGTAGTTCTATAATGTCCTCGGACGGACGTATTTACAACGCTGAATATTTTTATTTAATACCTCTCTCAAGGTCAGTCGTGGCGCAGGGGCACAAGTGTGTGACTGTAAACGCAACTGGTTGTGGGTTCGATTCTCAAGGAAATATGTATTTAAGTTTATATTTTAGAAGTATTTTGATTAGTTATACTTTTTTTATAGCGCTGTATCCCGCTCACAGCAAGATACGCAGAGGGAACCTAGTGTTAAGGCGCATTTTCAGTTGAATTCTCGAGGCATTGCGTATTGAGCGGTGGAACTCAACGCCGCACTTTGCCTCGACACAAATGGAAATATAAATAAATATTTCATTTCCTGCAAGTGTGAATTGGACCCACAACCTGTCGCGTTTACAGTCACACTTTGAGCCCCAGCACCACGACTGGTCTCTTCTTTTAGTTAAATTAAAATTTTAAGTTAAAATACGAGGGCCTTTAGAAAAAATAATGAGTAAATTATAAATAAACGAATGCCATGACTTTTTTAAATGTAACGCATATAGGTTTTACTGTGATCATTGTTAACATGCTGTGGTCACGAGTTAAATAGAAATTCTGATAAATAGTCATTGTTTTTGTATATGAGTGTTTGTTTATGTATTTACGTATATTTAATATGGAGGCTATGATATGGCAGGCATGGAAATCGTGTATTAACACAATGGTCGTCGTCAATGCCTCCTCTTCAATGTGGGATGAAACGACAATATAATATTATTCAATTTACTTTCTTTAATGTAAAAACAATGAGAATAAAACACATGTGCTCGTGCATGTCAATTTCATGCCGTTGCTTTAATTTTTATACTTTTTAAGAAGATCTCTCTGTTGTTCGTCTGTCTGTCAAGACTCTTTATCTCATGAACGCTTGGAGATATCGAGTTGAAATTCAAGCTATATACTCAAATCTACGGCCCTATGATTTCCTGATAAAAATCATATTTCTATATTTACTTAGGAAAAAGATATGGGCGTTTATATCGCTATATATATATATATATATATATATATATATATATATATATATATATATATATATATATCTATCTCTATATCTTATAAAATAAGAACGCATTTCGTCTCTGTCTGGCCTTTCTAAGCGATCTTCTTCTAAACCACCTAACGAATTTTGATGCGGTTTTCACCATTAGGTAGAGTATTTCTCAGGGAAGGTTTATATTTAGTTTATTATGTGTATATTTTATTGTAATTTGACATAAATATCATAAATGTGCATAAAGTCCTACCCGTTGAGACACTTTCACGCATGCGCTGCTTTAATGGTAAGTCCTACATGAAAATAATGTACTAGAGTATTATTCCTCTTAATAAGATCTACAAAAAAGTCAGCG
>DWQW01004420.1:0-19880 GCA_018249695.1 Heliconius erato demophoon | reverse complement strand
GACAAGAAATTCAAAAAAAATATTTTTGCTTTCTATTATTCTTTTTAAGTGTCCCTCTATCCATTTCAGTCAAAATTACTAAATGTACAGACAAAATATTTTTACTGTCTTATTATATATAGAGATTCGTGTTTACAGGTACCTGACAGGGTTAAAACCGTGCTGAGCGTCGGGCAATGGATAAAGTCATTTCAAATATTCTTATCAAGAATATAAATTCTCTTATAAAAAATGAGCCTTGTAATTTACCGAAAGTTTGATACTATTTTAAGCAACAGGCAAATAATTACCTAATGTTACGACCATCTATATTTCATATTTCCTGATAGTATTTATCGTTGTTGGGCTTATGGGCAGAGAAACTTTCTCGTACTTACGTACTTTTATAATATAACGAAGATAACTTGGTCTGGCTCTTGGGCCGTATTGTCAAACAGAAATCGACAACAGTATGTCTAGTGGAATATTGTGGTTTTTATTCAGTTTTTTTTTTTGTTTTTATATTTTATTTTATTATGTTGTTACAGACACAATTGGATATTTTTCTATCGGCATTTTTAACATCACCATTAATATTGTTTTTGCTCTTAACGTACGTTCAATGCCGTGCAGCTAGTTATCTTACGTCGAAATTAGAAAAATTAAGAAGGCTATCTGTCAGCATTGTACATTCGTCAAAAAACGGTATGTACTTCTAGTAATAATTATAAAAGTAAGTATTTATGAAATGTTAGATTAGTCTTATATAACTAAATCAGAGAACTGTTATATAGGGATAGTATGCTTATTGTAAGCCGCTCTTTTAGATAGTTCTTCGAGATAAATATTCTTCTCTGAAGTGACTTACCATCACCATTACACCATGGCCACTCTTGGTCATGCCTTACAGGCTTCTGCTTCTAAAGAAAAGGAAGCATTGAACAAGTTCCCAGCCTTGACTTGTTGTAGTCGAACGAAAGAACTATAGGTACCTAAGGTTTGACTGAGTAGCTGATATAAGCGGCAGAAGTGCCCATTTCACACGTCTCACGTCATTAATGAAGCATAAAAGGTTTTTCTCCATTTTAAGCGAAATAAGTTCGGAGATAACTATAATGTCATTATTTTATCCTATCCATTTATTCCAAATGTTTGCAAGTAGGCTTTATAAAATTTCCATGGATACCGACATTAATAAGTTTTCTTAACAATCTTATAAAATATGTATATGCTAGGTACTCGAAGATATTCATTAAATTAATGGTACCCACACTACCCCTTCTCTAACGATATACACTTCAATTAACACATTAATCACTTTATTATATATACATAAAGCAATATTGTCAGTGCGTTTAAATTTAATGAGTTATTTTCTTTTAGTAACGATTAATGTCTATTGGGAAGTAACTTGGATATGCTCGTATCTTAGGCATACCAATAGGACCTATGTCAGTGTGAACTTGTGTAGCACGGCTAGAACCATAAACGAAAATTCCTTAAGCAATTTCGATGAATTAATATTTGAAAATAAAGTGAAGGTTGATTTTGTTATTTGAATTTTAGTTATCAAAGATATTAATAAAATTTGTTACAAAAACAAACTACTTTGCTAATTCTTCTATAGTATTTTTTTATTCACCAGAGGAGAAGCGAGAGGAGAGCGAGGATTTAGAGGCGTTTGATTGTAACTCTCCTTTCCCCACTTTCCGCAGAATTCTTGAGGCATTGCATTTTGAGATACGGAACACAACGCCTCACTTTTGCCTCGTTACCAGAGCGATGAAATGAAAATGTTAAATATTTCATTACCCGAGTGGAAACCGAACCTACAATCGTCGCGTTAAAAGTCACACACACTCCCTGCGCCACGACGCCCTCTAAATTAAACTCAAAAGGCCAGAACTGTTCTTTTCTTGTAAGCTCCTACGAATTGATATTTATTACTTATGTCAGTGAACCTAATGAAATTCTTTACTTTCAGAGACTACCAGGAAATATATGAAAAATATGCTTTTATTGCTGGAAGTGAGAAGCGATTTGTCAATATATGATATTGTTAATATAGACTCTGGTCTCATAGGGAAACTTCTGGTCATCATTGCATCGTATACAATGGGGCTGTGTTACAGCTCTAAATTTAGCAATTAACAATTTTATCCTAGTTTTAACTTACTATTACTATAATAATATATTTTTTTTTGCGTTTTTCGTTCGCAAATTCCATTATAAAACAGAACAATGAAAGCAGTGGAATATCTTTCGAGTGACATTTTAGAAGAGAACTTCCTGAGGTCGTTCTATCCGTTTCGCTTAATACAAACGATATTGGGGTCAAGTCGTGTCGACGCCCGCGACAGATTTGTGACCGCGCCCACAGTTCTCCAAAAAATTTACACTGTAATATGTTTAATTGTGTGTTTCTGCCTTTATACGTGTTCTGTATTTTTTTATTTCAACAAATTCGCACTATTCAGTAATATTTACTACATAACCATAACGTCAATATACATCCACTACACACTCTATTTGTGTACAGTTATAAACGCCCGATTTTTTAACAACGAAAATAATGTAAAATTTTACATACAATTACAAAAAATCGATCGAAAGTTAAAAGTTGATAAGAACTCGTACCTAAATGATGTATCGTTTTACGCTAACGTTGTAACGGTGTCTGTAATTTTGGTATTGTCGGCGACAATGTTTATTTTAGCTTTATCAAATGAGAAACTAACAGAAGTATTCTCTTTCGCTGGTTTTCTGTGGGCTCAGTTGTCCTCTACCATGGAATGGTTGTTTTGTTCCAATCTATTACTTTACTTTTACATTCGTCTTCGCTTTATTAACGCAATAATATCTAATCACTTAGAAGGCACTGAAAACTTACGTGTTGTTTCTATGAAAAGACAGTGTTTCCCTTCGACTAAAGTGTTACGTTATATGGCATCTGGTACACACGACTTCAGGTCTACTGATACTGACGTCTATTTAGCAGATCTGTGTGAAGAGCTCGTTCAGTTTCAAAATTTATACAGGTTTCAGGTTAGTTGTGAATATATTTGAATTTGAATATTTAACTCTCCACAATTATCTTTTATTCAGCTTCACGCTGTTTCCCGCACACAGCAGGGTAGACAGAGGGAACCTAGTGTTAAGACACTCCGATCCCCACTTTCTGCCGAAATGTAGAGGCATAGCGTTTTGAGTAGCAGAATTCAACACCGCGCGTAACCTTGACACCAGAGCGAAGAAATGGAAATATAAATTTAAGTAAATATTTCATCCCCTCGAGTGGGGATCGAACCCACAACCAGTCGGTTTTACAGTCACACTTCGTGCCGCTGCGCCACGACTGGCCTTAATATTTTATTATCTTTATCTTTTATTAATGTACCTATATCATTTTATATTACTGCCCCTACAAGTACCCATTATGTTCGTTTGTGGATAACACTCGTTATAACGTTTTTTCTTTTCAGATATTTTTATTTTGCTTCAAATTTATTTCCGGCGTCTTAATCAATTTCGAATATGGACTGCTGGCACTTCAAGAAAATGTAACAAAATAAAATAAATAAATTATACATAGGCGCTATATATACAATTATACATACTAATAATAATTTATAGTTACTGTGCACTTTATTTTTAGATGCTCCACTTAACGGAAAGCGTAATACTCTTAACAATGATATTCATAGATTTGAGTATTATTGTATTTATTTGTGTACGATCCGAATGCTTCTCTAAAGAAATTAATAACACAAAATATTTGTGCATTACAGTTCTATCGCGATATTATGATGGTAAGTATCTTGTCTTCTATCGGATTCAGATATATTTAAAAGATTTTTTTAAAAGATTTACAATAATAATAAATTCATTCAATCAAGTCTCAATAGGTAGCCTACAAAATCATTTTTTTTAATATTGTATACGTTATTCAAGTAACCTTAGGCGAGAACGTGTGAACAGAAATGTGAAAAAAGATAACTAAAATTATAAAATTTCAGGGCCACTTAGAAAGAAAGCCATTAAAATGTTAAAGATGATTAAAGAGAAACCTCCGCGCATTTCAGTTTACGACATGTGGTATATGGACGCGTCGACGATGATTAAAATAATTAATTTAGTTACGACACTTATGGTAACACTGTTGCAATTTGCACTTTTGTAGTGGTTAACAAGTTACACATAATTAATTTTCAACTATAAAACTGGCAGCTAAATATGTTTAATTCTAAATCTTAAAATTTTTAATGTCTACTAACATTTACTTTATTTTATTTTTTTAAAAAAGATTGTGATTTCTGAAATGGTCAGCGAATAAAGGCTTTATTTATTTATTTTTATTTAATTTTCAACTAGATTAGATTTTTGAATCTCAAATTCAGATATATCCACTTTGATATTTATTAATGCAAATTAATTTGAAATTTACGTGTAGGAAATTAAATTTGTGTGTTGTATTTACGGGAGCCGAAGAGGGGACTTTCGGGATTTACTTGAGCGTCGTAGAGGGGGGGGTAGAGGGGATTGGGTTGCGAAGCTTAAATGATAACAAGAAAAATGTCATACAATACATATCTTTTGATCGGTGGGGTGAGCGGCTATAGGTTTTCAAAAATGTAAAAGAACTGTTACATGGACATACTCGAGCGCATCTGAAATTGATATCATTAATTCCCTACGTATTCTTAAAAATGTAAATATGTTAATCTGACTATTTCCGTGATGGACGTAGTCGTACGTTAGAGCTAAAAATAAAATAAAAATCATCGAGGGCTTCAGATTTTCTAAGGGGATGTTAAGTGAATCTGAAAAAAAGTTCTTATATAATAATCTGACGGTTTGGATGTGACGCAAGGTCGCAACCATTGTTGGAATGTGCAAAAAAAATCATCATTTTGAAATACTCAAGCGCGTCAGATTAAGATATATATGGTTCATCTTCATGCCCTATAAATTTTATAAAGTCTAAAAAATATTACAAGTTTATAAGAAAATAATTGAATTTTTGTTTTGAGAACTGTTAAATTTTTAAATATTCTTTTTTTGATTCTGACGATAAAGGTTCATCGGTATCGGAATTATCTTCCTCCTCTGACTCGATTTCATAATTTGAGCTGCATTAAACTTTATCGATCAATTTTTATTACTTCGGCTTGTGGAATTCGTCAGATATTATATTTGTCGTAATCCTTGAATTATTCCCTCCAAAATAAAAGAAAAATTAGCCACACTCGAGAATGTCGAAATATCATTTTTTTTGGTGAAAGTACGTAACCGAGTACGAGGAATCCGCAGTATGTTAAACTGCCGCGCTCGAGTAAATCCTGAAAGTCCCCTCTTCGGCTCCCGTATTATAATACAAAGTTATTAATTCTAAAATAATTTAAACATTGTAAACTATTGTTATATTGAAAGTATTTTTTTGTAGTAATAGTTGTTTATTTTACACAGTGAATTTAAGATGTAAATTTAAAACAATGTTTGGTAAAAAGTATGCACCAATATGTACTTAAGACGAAGTATTACATATTTCAACTGCTAACATTTAGTTATTTAAATCCATAAAAGTATTATATTTAAATGATGTTTATTTATCATTTTAAAATAATTTTATGTAGTTGATAAAACAAAACTTGATACTACACTTGATATTGAATTAAATTACCCTAACAGTAATTTTACAACAGTCTGCACAATGCACATGCTTTTTTCAATGGCTTTTAAAAATGTATTAATTTAATATAAATTATTAATATTAATAAATTATACCAGAAACAATAAATTTTATATTATTATTTAATAAGCACATGAAATAAATAAATCAAAATATAATTGTATAAAGTTTTTATTTTCAGATTATAAACATACAATAAGATCATGATATGTATTAAACTTATCATTATATTTGTAAAGCTTTAAAAACATTTAAAAAATACATATATTTATAAGACATTCCCTCCAGACACAATGTATGTACATTTTATACAAAAACATCAAAAAAGGAAGTATATATTTTAAAAGATGGACGGATTGTTTATATATCTACATGACATAATTAACAAAATGGACGGACAACTATACTTTAACTTATTTCTACCGTTTTCAGCTTTTGCGTATTCCGCATATAGCAGGCGTCTGCATCTTGAGTGGTGGAACTCGACGCCGCGCTATTTTAAACCATAGAGCGACAATAACTCATACCCCCAAGTGGGAATCGTATCCACAACTGTCTCACTTACTGTTTTGAAAAAAGTTATACATATATACATACATAGACACACAAATTAATGTATATAGTTTTCAAACCTCTTCAGTTTATTGAGTTATTATTATACATAACTTTTAACCACTTAACTTGGATTCACTTTGAAAATAAAGCTTGTATTATTTTTTATTATAAGGTGCAATAGAGTGTATAAAGCACTGCTTCTTGTATGTAATTTTTATGCATTTTTGTTTACTATAAATTCTATTTAAAAATATAACTTGATGAAGCACAGCAAAATATTGTAATATCCTCATATTGTAATATTTTACATAAGTTCAAGTGAAAATTATAAAGTAAATATAATATATACCTCAATTTTTTACATATTGATTAAATTTTTTTTTAGTTTTATTAACTTTGTACTTTCTTTATTATCAGGACAATATTTTCTTAATTAGTAAAAATATACTGAAGGCAATTAAAGCAATGGAATGTGTCATTCTTGATGAGCTGTTACATCTATGATCCAAGAAACAAAAACACCATATTGTTTCATCAAAGATGTCTCTGCAACAGAAAAAAATAATTCATTTAGCTTCATTTTTTATTTTTACCTGCTTACAAACAGAAAGAATAAGAAGAGAAAAGCTATTTTCTGCTTATACATGAAGTATGCGACAGATGTTGATTGAAGAACAGAATTTGCCGACTGGAGCAGAGAAATGAAAATAATAAATTTCTCTGTATTGGGTTTGGGAGCACCACAATTGTGTTTACCCAAATGCGCCACAATGGCCTCATATACATATATTACGTATAACATTAATTTTATACTAAAATCAGTCATGGCTTTTAAATACTACTATTGACTATACAGCTTATACATTATTATAAAAATCCTTATTGTAAAATCTTCTCATTCATTATGCACTTAATATGTATATGGTATGTTTTATTTAAATTAAAATGCTATTTATATATTTAATGTTTTTTCAAATTTAAATATTAATTTGTTATAAGAGACTATTTGTCCATATGGGCAAAACTGCAGGGTAAAGCTACAATGGATTGTCAAATGAGAATAACTTTACAATTGTATGACACATGGAGGATTTTGCTGCATAGAATAGAACAATTATGGTAATTTAATATATCCTATAGCTTATGTCCATCAATGGACTATCCAAAAAAATATTTTTATAAATTCATACCATACCATTTTCATAACTTGCTTTCAAACACAATTCAAAAAGCATCAATTTCAATTAGTAAAACTACTAATATTATTGTAATATAATTATAAAGTATTATTACCTTTTAATATCAAATTCCTTTATGCTATTGTTAACATATTTGGCTAAATTCAAATCTTTAGCAGCATGGCGACATCCTTCATATGTATCAGCAGGTATATCTGTTCTAACAGCTTTAAAATTACTCAAACAGTCTCTTGTTATCACTTGTTTAGCTGAAATATTAAATATAATTAATTGATGTATATAACAAAATTGAGACAGATCACTGTCTGCACATAGGAGAAAATCTATTACTAAGGGCATTTATTGATAATACAAACAAAAACAATTCTTTTAATTTATTTTACCTTTTAGTTTATTGGTTTGTCTGTGTTTATGCATTTCATAGTTAGTGAACTATGAAATGCATAAACATATACACACACTATATTTTTACACATACTATTATATTTGTTTTAATTTACCTCCTTTTCTTTCTATCAGCTTTACACACACATCTTCATTATCTGGACAAGGATTGCCCAAATATCCTATGCCACGCCAATTGAATGGTTCATTACATCCAGGAGTTGCTGCTGTACACTGATAGCACCATATAGCTAAACCTGAAAAAAAAACAATATTGAAGTTCTATTTTAATGTTTAGGCCAGGTTTGAGGCACAGTGTTAATGACTGGTTGTAGGTTCGATCATACATTTATATTTCGTCGCTCTGGTGTCGAACGAAAGGGCGACGTTGAGCTCCGCCATTTAGCACGCAATGCCTACAGAATTCGGCAGAAAAGGAACGGACGGTCGGACGGGACGGAGTGTCTTAACAGTAGGTTCCCTCTGCCTACCTTAAAGCGCGCTAACCTGAAGCTGCATTTACAGCGTGAATCTGATTTATTTTAACATATTCTTTATTTCGTTTGCACAATATAAACCTCCTATATAAAGTGGCAATTCATAAGATTGGAAAATATTGTACCGTAACACGGCTGCTATATTTTATTTATATTAGTATTTAAATGCCAAAATAATACGAGACTCACTACTTACAAACAAAATTTATTAAAAATTTGTATGTTAATAATATATTTCTACTGTGATGAATATAGAGTAAAACCACACCCCTGTGACTTACAAACAATAACTTACTTCCATTAAAAACTGTTGACAAAACGAATATTGTAATTATAGTGTTCATGTTCGACATTTTTGTTAATAATTTATTCCATTTAATGTTTTTTAATGATAGTAAACATTAAAGAATTGAAGAAAGTTTTCATAAAGACGCCGTTACAACTTACGGCGTTTGGCTAATGCCCGTCAATGTCAACACTCTACAGTCAAATCTCTTGTTAAAACATCGAATATTTTATCGATGTATTAGCTGGAGCTTTAAATCAACATAATTAATATTTTAAACATAGATTTATTTCAGCTTTACGTTAATTTGACTTATAATAATTTTAATATAATGTAGATATGTTACTAAATCTTGAAAACGTAAATAATAAACTAAAAATAAAACAAGAATGCCATTATAACATGATTTAAGTTGGTTATTAATATATGTTCAATATTTCATTGCTGATTTTTGATATACATTAAGCTATAAAAAACCAAAAGATGTCCGATAGATTGAGTACGAACATCAATGATTTTAAAATGGGTCAACCCTATTGCTCAAATGTATCTGTATCTGTGCTCAATGACTCCACAGATGATGAGATCGAATAGACAAAGAAATGGTCAAATGTCTATACCGAAATTATAAAATATGTTCAAACTGGGGATTAACTATAACTGATTTATTTATCAAAATATATGCTATCAATTTTCAATAAAGATTTTTTTTTTATATTAATATGATTCCGTCATAAAAATTTCAAAGACAAGTTTGTTACAGCGTACTGTAAAATTATTGCAATTGAATATAAAACAAATATGTTTTTCTATTTTTTTTCTTTAGCATCACCTTTTTCTGCCATAGCAGGATAGGAGACAGGATGTTTGCAGAATCAGAATAAACTGACTGATAAAATTTAAAAGAAATGAATTATTCTCAAAGGAAACAAAAGTTTTCTTTGAGAATAATTATCTAATTTCTTTTAAATTTCTACTTTAGTAGGCAAAGACAACCTAGAGAGATTTTTCCGCTTTCTGCCCAAATTTTGAAACATTGGCTGTTAAAAAAGACTATTTTATTATTAGTGATCCAACCCACAACTATAACGTTGATAGCCAAATATTGCAGCATTGCGCAACAATTGTTGCTAATGTAAAATCGAAGAGAACTAAAAACTTTCTTTAAGAGTAAAGAGATAGAATATTTTAACAATTGCCTCACATTTGCATCGAGTTTCACTGAGCTATCAGGTACAAGGATTAGGTAGGGAAATGGTACCTATACCTATTTATTAATTAGACGTGGTTCTTAGATAGTTGTATTTTTATTATATGCTAGTAGCCCCCGCGAGGTTTTGCCCGCTTGAACTATATATAAAATTTATTAAAATGTATTAAACAAATATATTACCTATATAAGTGTGGTTATGTATACCGTTATACACTAAATATATTGTGATTTAAGTCATTTGGGAACTTATTTAATTTTACTTGCAAACATTGGCGTATTTAATAGAAAAATGTTTTATTATTTCACATCTATTTGGGTAGGCGCTAAATACGCGTGCACGGCAAATGTAGTTTTTTTCGCCATTATTCCAATCCCGATCTTAAATCTTGAAATCTCGGTGTTTCATTATCAACATACAATCTCGGGTTTTTCTACCATCACTCAAATAATAATATCACAAATAATATCAAATAATAATGAGATCAGTCGTGGCGTAGGGGCACGGAGTGTGACTGTAAAATCGACGGGTTTTGGTTTCGATCCCCACTCGAGGATTTAAACATTTCATATGTTTAATAAAATTTATATTTTTATTTCTTTGCTCTGGTGTCGAGGCAAAGCGCGGCGTTGAGTTCGCCACTCAACACGCAATGCCTCCGGAATTCGGCGAAAAGTGAGGAACGGAGTGCCTTAACACAAGATTCCCCCTGCCTACACTGTTGTGTACAGAATACAGCGTGAAGCTGATTTATTCTATTTTATTAAATAACAAAACATTGAAAATTAATGATTCAGCCAATTCCATAAAACAATTATATATTTTATACAACTGTTTTATTGAATTGGCTTAATTTTTACTGTTTCTGGCAAATAGCAATTTTGTCGAACAACTTTCTTGAAAATGGTATAACTTTTTTATTTATAATCCGATTGAAATAAAATAAATGTTAAAAGAAGCTTGCGTAAATATAATAGTGCATGTGTTGCGTATATCATATAATTATGTCTTTTATCAAATTATTCGGTAATCTGAAATAAGATAAAAAGGCATACTGTTGATATTAGGTATATAATACAGTCAGTAGTCTAGAAATATTATTAACAAAATTGTTGATACTTCCGTCAGTTTATACATTGTTGTAGGTACTTGTAACGTCTGAAAAATAACAATATACAATCCTAATGTTATATATTATAGCTTACCATATTAAAATTTTGCAATATCATTAAGCTTTTTTAAATGATCATTCTGGTTGCGGTGGATTAAGAGACGCCATTAACATAAGTAAGTTTCCTTGTTAAGATCGATACACATGGTGCCAACTACATCTTCAATACCAATAGTGCCATCATTACTTATATCAACTTCTTTAATCAAGTTGTCTAATTGCTTTTGAGGCATCTTATGTCCCTGTTTTGCTAACACCTCTTTTAAATATTCTCTATCAACTGTACCCGATTTACCAGGATCAAATACCTGCAAGGCTGAACGCAGTTCATCTTCTACTTCAAAATCTCTTTGTCTTAAAGTTACCATTTTCAAAAATTGATCGTAGTTTATATGACCTTCAGGATGGGGTGGTTTTACACAGTATGCTATTAATTCTTGCAGTTGCTCTGGTGTATACGTCATAAGTAAAAGGGCTTTTAACATATAAACTAATTCTTTTTCAGTTATGTACCCATCAATATCAGTATAGGCAGGTGTATAATTTTGATATACCTCCCAAAGCTGTTCAACTTCAGCTGTTTGATCTGGTCTTAATTCAAAAGGCAGCTTAAGAGCTTCTTTAGATTCACTTAGTTCTAACGGAGCTGCAGGATCGGGTGGAGGTTCTTCAACATATCCTTCTTCCTCTTCAACTTGTTCCTCTACGGCAGCAGCCTGATCTACTTGTTGTTCCTTAATTTCTTCCTCATTTTGATCTTTAGGATGTTCTTCTTCTGCAACTTCTTCTAACTGTTCCTTTTTTTCTAACTGTTCTTCTTCCAACTGCTCATCTTTAATCTCATTAGGAACTGTCTCTTCACCATAGTCCGTAGGTTCCTTTATAAATCCATCTTTTTCATTCTCTTCATTTTCAATGGCCTCTCCCTCTAACTTTTCGTTATCTATAATTTTATCTACTTCTCCAGATTTTTCTTTATCTAATTTTTCTGCACTTTCCGTAGCAACAATTGAATTTTCTTCTTCCATAATCAAATTCACTTTTTAATTTTGTTCATATTTTACCACAAAATATTTTCAATTACATGACAAATTGGTTTACACTAAAAATTTATCTTGTGATCTTGATTTTCCAAAATATACGCGTATCATAAATATTACATTATCTGTTATTTTATCATATAAATGAAGACTGCTTTCTGACAGAAAATCGAGAATATAAATTAACTCTAATTTAAGTCCATTTTGTACGTTATCTATAAAAAACACCATTGAACAAAAATAAAATATATGTACGTCTAAAAATTGCACTCACACCATCAATATTGACAGGATACTCTTTTGTTAATACATAAATATAAAAATAATCTATTTATATATGTGATATTTGTAATAAAACCTTTTGTGTTGTAAATAAAGGTGGTTCAAAAGAAAAAGATACGTAATGGTATTTAATTTCTAGCTTGCTGATTGTGTTGAGCAGCATGAGTTTTTCTGTGCTTCAACTTCCTCAACCTGAATATTTGGTATTAATTTTAGCTGAATGGATTTACAGCTCTGCGATCTCGAGATAAAAAAAATCTTGACAGACAGAAAAACGGTAATAATAATGTAATAAAAATGAAACCCTTATAGGGTTTCATTTTTATCTTTATCCTTCTTTCCGTTTGTTTTCTTTGAAATAATGAACCTTGGTATATAAGGTATATCGTACCTAAAAAATGTATTTAAATTTATTCTTTATTGCATTTCAAATTAAATATTTATGACTATAATTTTTTTTTAAACGTTTACTTACTCAAAAAATCTCGTAAATTATATGAATTTGATATTATAATTTAAAAGGTTATATTTAACAAAACTTTCGTATTTTTCAATAACAATAACAATTAAAAAATTCCCTTATGTTCAACCACTCCGAATTCTAATTTGAAAATGAAAGGAAAATAGAGCACCGACTAAAATCAAAACAGATGGTGTTCCTTTGTACAAACCGCAATCACTAATTAGCAGCAAAGCAATCTATTTTCTGCACCGACTCTCACCCACTTTAAACTTGATGCAATGCAGTTGTTCACTTGCAATCCATGCAATGTTTTACATAATATAACGAAGAGATCCAAAGCCAAAGATGTGCCCTGACCAGTGTAACGTGATGGACCGGAATAAGTGATATATATATATATAAAATTTCCACGGCCAATGCTTTCGAAGACGCATCACGTGCCTTGGAGAAAGATGGCTCTAAGTCTAAGTGAACGGAGACGGAGGTGCGCGTGGGCTGGGAACTGCGAACGTAAAATACAGAGTACAGACGAAAGGCAAATCTCGCGGGCACATCGCGCATGCGCTCACGCTCGAACCAATAGCTCGTGCGTTTTTTGGCGGGAAAACGATGATTTTGTAATGCGATTTAATATATACATCGATTTTACTAAACTTTTAACATTTGTGCCATTAGTGACTGTTTAATTTTAGATTTATTTTTTACAACATTTATTACAATGGTAAGTAATTCCATTAGATTTTTGCAACATCCTTAATTTATTAAAATAGCGTTGGCAGTAACATAAAATCAAATGACGAATCGAAAACGGGAAAAACTAACGAACTGAAAGAGGAAAAAAAAGCTTCATTTTATTTTATATCATCTTTTATTTCGCCAGTCTATTTCATACAAAATATATTGAATAAATTTTTTGAAATATTTTTATTTCGATCAATATGATCACGATTATTTATCTATATGTTGTATATATTTTATATAATAAGTCAAAATAAAACAAAAAGTAGCATTAACAGATTATTTACTTTTCAAAGTTATTCTCAGAAAAATTATCTTCATTAAGCAATTATGCCTCCGCTGCTCGCTGTGGGTGTCTGTTATGCTACAATGCACTTACCCATCTAAGATTTACTTATTTAGTCAAAGCAACAAATATATAATTTTTTATTCATATAGTCAAAAAACATAATCGATCCCTTTATAAAAAACTAAAATAAATTACAATTACATTATTCAAAAGTTATTAGTTCTATTTACAAAGTAGCTTTACTCTTTATCCCGTATTGGTGTACAGAAGGAACATAGTGTTAAGACAATCCGTTTCATACTTTCCATATTGTTAATTAAGTTTATTTGTTTGTATTACAAAAAATATTAAAGTATACTTAATACATAACAAGTATAATATAAAAATTCGTAGGTACCATGTCACTTAAAACTTAAGGCTAGTATAATAGACAAAAGGGCTCTGGCTAAGCTAAGTTTGAATTTTAGAAAAAACTCGTGACCTCTAATTTTTGTATGGAAACTTCGGTGGGCGAGCCCGACTCGCACTTGTTCCTTTGTGGAAACCCCCGTCTCTCAAAGGATAATGGTGCCGATAGCATCACCGTTATCGTCGGAGTCATTTTAAAGGAAAAGTATATGTTGAAGTAAAATGATCATGTAGTAGGTGATCTTGTGTCATACATTGATGGTATCTAACAGCAGATTTTTTCTTATATTTCACAGGCCCAGATTCCTTAATTAACAAATATTTTTAGGTATTTATTATTTAGGCTAGACATTGAGTAAATAAATAACAAATAAAATGACGAAAACTTCTTATCTCTCGGAATAGAAGCGTCGGAAGATAACACAATATTTTTGCAGGACAGCATCTTTCATTACCAAAATTACTAGAAAGGCGTGAAGGACGAGTAAAATAAGACATAAAATTAATTTGTGATGTATGTGTAAAACCACCGGGCAAAAACTTTGGAATTTTAAACTCATTAAAACACTAGCGGGTCATTAGCGGCCATGAACATAATTCGTATTAACAGATAGATTATATAATTTATACATTCAATCACAGAAAATGATTGACTTTTTTTCATAATTTTGAGAAAGTGCAAGTATGCATGCTAGGATATCATCGGCGGTAAGGGAGCCCCCCGCGGAACTCGAGTCTCCGTATACAGAGTGTTGAATTATTTGAATTTTACTTTTTTTTGAAAAGTAAACGTCCAATTTACATGCTATAAAGCCAAAGATTATCTTCATAAACTTTCTTTGATCATGGAATAACTTTGACTCGTAAGTTTCAATATATATCTTCATCAGAAAAACGGTGAAATATCGCCTTAAATTTTCAATATTTTTTTGTTTATTGCCTATTTTGCCTTATTGTAAATTATTTATAAAAAATAGATATAGAGTGTCTGTAATTGAATGTTTTTGTGGTACCATGTACTTACATATATTCAACTATATTTACACGCACGCGCTTAAAGCAATTCAATGATTTTCATTATTATTGTTATTTCGTTATTTAGAGCTAGCTAAGAATTATACTTTGATGTTACATACATGCCTATAGCACTCCTGGGAAATGCAGCTTTCATACAAAACCAAAAAAATGAAAACCCGACCAGTAGTTCCAGAGATCTTAGCGTTTAAACAAACAAGCAAACAAACTATTCCGCTTTATTACATTAGTATTAGAATAGATTACATAATAATAATTTTTGTAAAATAAAATTCCTCTGGTTATCTCGTACATACACTACGGATCATCTTATAGAATCCGGAGGCCAAGATGATAATTTAGGAGTTCTAAATAAATTATATTAAAAAAATATAAACTAAATCTTTTGGATACGCCAGATGAATATATTAACATCTTTATTGAAATATCTATCTAATAAGATTGAAATTTTTCGTAAATCTTTTGAGTTCTTATACAGTCGAGTTTTTGTTTTTACATAATATGCCGAATCTTGTAGTATTTTTTTTTATTGATTTTGACAAGAATGGCCCCTTTGCTATACTTAAATGTCTTTTATCTCTAAGCTATAATACTAAAGAAGCTTTACATTAGTTACATTGTATTAATTAACCGTAATATTATAACAGATAGTTCTAACCGCGAGATGGCCTTGTGGTGGCTTATGATACTGATTTGTGGGTAGAAGGCGGGGAAACCTTGGGCCATAGCTGGGATTGCAGTACCTATTTAAATTGGGTGAAAAATATTTAATGTAATGTAAATTACAATTTTACTTAATTTTTATACACTAAGGTGGTACTCAGTAGGTAATTTCTATAAATGAGTTAAAATAAAGAACGAAGAACCACTATATAGATTTTTTTTTGCCCCACATATATCACTTTTGAACCTCTGAGTTTTAAAGATTTAAAAATTTTCGACAATGAAAACTGTAAAAAAATCTTATAATAATTTTGTTTTGCTTAATGCACATTTGGCATATAGAGTAGTTTTAAAAACCTTTTTTATATTGTTTAGAGTTCCGTACCTTTTAAGGAAAGGAACCCTTATAAGATCACTTTGTTGTTCGTCCATCTGTCTGTATGTCGAGAGCATTTATTTTAGGAACGCTTGGAGATATGGAGTTGAAATTCAAACCACTCAAACCTACGGTCCCTTGATTTCCTGAAAAAATAGTATACCATTTACTTAAAAAAAAAGTCATCGCCGTTTATATCAAAGGGAATCAAAATTTGGCAGCTAGCATATAGGTAGAACTAGTTCAGGAATCAGAATCTGGTAACTATAAATCTGAAAACTATAGATTTTTCCTTAAATGCTATAAAATTATAGCCTTAAAAGTGGAGCACAATTTTTCCAGGTCAGCCAAAACTACCCTATTAATTTTGATTCCCTTTAGAATTTCAAAATATATATATTTTTTTATATAAATGTCTTTTTTTTAAGTAAGTGAAGTAAAGTAAGTAACATGTTCTTCAGGAAATCAAGGGACCGTAGTTTCTCAGATCTGCGGTCCCTTGATTTCCTTGATATGGTTTGAATTTCAACTCAATATTTACAAGCGTTCCTGAAATAAAGACTCTTGACAGACAGACAGACAGACGGACAGACTAAGATATAAACATAGCCTTAAAGCTGGGTTCTCAGAAAAGTTATACTAACAGAAAAGTTATACCTAACCATTAAACTTATTTTTCCGCCGTACAGTCAGTTCGGTCGGGTAAAAAGTCATAGACAATTAAAATGATGCTGTAGTTTAACATTTAAAAAAAGATTAAGTGTAAGTCGACTCAAGGCTTCCGTACCAATTTCAGGTCAACGGGAAGTATTTGCGGCAGCATAAGACTCATTTTGTATAAAATGAACTTCAATTAAGTTTATAATTTTTTTTTCAATGATCTCATTATACACACACCTATAAATTTTTACTTTTGATTTTTTTTTCTTTATTTGTACTATAAGTTCTCACTACTTGCCAAATTTTATAATGTTTTTAATTATACGATGAAATTGAATTCTACACAAAAAAAATCAAAACCTATGCATAAGTGCTCGTATTTTTTAATTATATTGACTTACAAGCTTGATTTCTGCTTCAACTCTAATATTTATCCAAATAGGTCCATTGGGACCTAAATATTTGATATTAATTCCAACTTGATACCTCCACGCAATGTCGTAATAAATGCTCTTGAGTCTTCACTCTTGACTGACAAACAGACGGACGACAATGGCGTTGGTATTCCTTCTATAAATTCATTGATTTTATGAGGTATAGCTAGGTGCCTGCATAAAAATTACTCTTATAGATTATTTTCCAACAATACTAGATACATCGATAATCGATTAGTATATAATGTGATACCATATTATTTTTTAATCTGAAGAAAGCTAGTTCTAATGACTATCATCCGATAAACTGTAAATAGTTTACTTAATAATAATATTATAATGTTGTGAAGATCTACTTATACTATTCATATCTATAGGTATTTAAAATAGAACATTAAGAAAATCAGCTTCACGCTGTATCCCGCAAACAGCAGGGTAGGCAGAGGGAACCTAATGTTAAGACACTCCGTTCCCCACTTTCTGCCAAATTCTGGAGGCATTGCGTGTTGAGTGGCAGAACTCAACACCGCGCTTGTCCTCGACACCAGAGCGAAGAAATGGAAATATAAATTTAAGTAAATATTTCATCTCCTCGAGTGGGGATCGAATCCACAACCAATCGATTTACAGTCACACTTGGTGCCCCTGCACTACGACTGGCCTTTGATAGGTATTTAAATGTAAAATAATCGATACAAAAAACTAAAACAAATATTTTCTAGCCATTCTAGCCATCATTTACTTTCAATTTAAATCATTTACATACGCTCCCATCTCGTATTATTATGGTATGTATTTTGTCATTAGGCTCTTAAATAAACTGTGAATAGCTAACAAACAAGATTTTAAACTCTAATTTAGCCTTGATCACCAAATTATCATCATATCAATAAACAACCATTTATTGTTCTACAAATTTAAATAGGACATGAGGCCAGTCGTGGCGCAGGGATACAAAGTGTGTCTGTAAACGCGACTGGTTATAGGTTCGATCTCCACTTGAGGAAATTAAATATTATACGGGATACAGTGTGAAGCTGATAAAAAAAAATCTAGTCAACCATAAAAATTGATATTTAGATTTGTACAATCTTAATTTAACTTACGTGTATAGAAAACAATACATAATAAATAAATATAAATAAACTTAACTTAAATTTCAAACGCTTGGGAACTCGAAACCTAGCCTCTTGGGTAATAGTAGCAGGCGCTGATGTGTGACCACTAAACCATAAACGCAATGGATTCTGCATCAAAATATAATAGACAAAAAATAACAAATTATTATTTTATATTATTATTAAAATAACAATTAAAATTTTCTATTAAAGAAAAAAGTATGAAACTGTAAATTAAGTAACAAAAATATAAATAATTATATTAAAGACTAAATGTTTTCTTTTTAATTTTGAAATAACAGCTTGATCTAAATATACAGACACTAATACTTTAATATAGTAAGTGACATTCGGAATTAATATATTTAAAGTAGATCGTCATCCCACCAAATATGTAAAAACAACTGGTTGTGGGTTCGATCCATAGTTGAGGAGATGAAATATTTACTTAAATTTATATTTCCATTTCTTCGCTCTGGTGTCGAGGACAAGCGCGGCGTTGAGTTCTGCCACTCAACACGCAATGCTTCCAGAATTTGGCAGAAAGTGGGGAACGGAGTGTCTTAACACTAGGTTCCCTCTGCCTACCCTGCTGTGTGCAGGCTACAGCGTGAAGCTAAAAAAAAAAAGATCGTCATTATACTAGGCTCAGTGTTCGGCTGAGTGCGATGGTTACAGGTTCAAACTCTAATCGGAACTCTGGAATACTATTTCCAAATAACGGTATGCCATACAGTTAAATTAACTTTACACACAAGATAAGATATATAATAAATATCTCTTATCACAGATATAATAATGAAAACCTTCAAAAAACAATTAAGAGTTACTTATCACGACTTCTTTTATCGATCCAATTATTCTCAATAACACTTTAAGATGACTGCCATCAATTAATAGATACAGAAATAAGTATATCGATGTATTTGTAATTAGTAGGCACGCCGTGATTGCCAAATTTTCCTATCACGCACAACGTGATGGTCCTTGAAGTGGAACACCAAACGATATATAGGCCGATGCCAATTAATATACAGCCTTGTTTTATGATTTTTATTATTATTATCTCAATTTTATTTGTAATACTCGTACATCTTTTATATTGAACTTAATACAGGATGGAAGTGTCAGCACCACATTAAATGAAACCACAGTTTTAACTACTCTATAAAAGCCTAATATAATTCAGAAAAAAAATTATTCCCAAAAATGAAAAAGTTTTTTTTTCAAACGAAATAAATAATAAAATTGTCATTTTAGAACAAAACGCCATTTATAAGGATGACGCACGCACACATAAACCTATCAAAGGAACACCGCCGCACACGCCTCATTTCGAAATCGAGTCGTATATATTGGCGATAAAGTTCAAAGTTGTTTAACCTTTAGTAGTATTTTTGTAG